>RJWT010029659.1:0-14859 GCA_004365215.1 Cuniculus paca | reverse complement strand
AGGCTTGCCTTCTCTTTTTTGCTCTGGCTGCTGCCTTGAAGTGTTGCCCCAGTGCCATGCCACTCTGCCTTGGAGCCAGCTGATTATGGACTGAAACCACCAAAAACTGTAAGCTAAATAAACCTTTTCTTCCCTAATTTTGAGTGTCAGGTGTTTGTCTCAGCAACATAGAAAAGTAACCAAGACAATCCAGGAATATAGTTCAGTGACACAGCGCCTGCCAGGCAAGTGCAAGTTTCTGAGTTTGATTCCGGGTAAAAAAAAAAAGAAAAGAAAAGAACCTAAGTGGAATTCTCATTGCTATGTTGTACTTCTTTGTCTGATAGAATCTAGTCCCTTTGTGTTAGCTTTCTGTCACTATGAAAAAATACACATGAAAACCAGTTTGAAGGAGGAAGGTTTCTTTGGAGTACAGTTTTAGGGATTCTAGTCCATGGGTCTGTGATGAGGTGTAGAGGAAGAACAATATGGAGGTGGCAATGTGTGACCTAAAAGACTGCAGTCCTTATGGCAGCTGGGAAGGAGAAAGAGAGGGAGAGAAGGAGACAGGTGATGAGTGCCAGGGTCCCAAGATACCCTCCTAGGACACAAACCCAATAACCTTCCTGTTTTAACCGAGCCTAAAGTTTCACCACATCCCAACAGCACCACCAGATGGAGATCAACCCTGCAACACATGAGCCTTTGAGGGAAATTCCAGACCCAAACCATCACGCCCCTGTTTGGATTGCTTCTCTTGGCAGCTCAGGGTGGGAGCCTCACTGAGTTATCCCATTCCGATTCTCAGTGTCTCATGCTGGCTCCATCTGATGTGGGACTTACTCATAGTAGATTTCTGGGATGCTAATTCTCAAAATTTATCTGATATATTTCAGAAATGTCAAAAATGGTTCACAAATAATTTAAAATATTTACTTTCATAAAATTCTACTTGTATTTATCTTGGTTGCTATGAAGCTCGGCATAAAACAAAAGATCACTTTTACTAATTATATTTGTTTGTAGAACTTGTTTTAGCTTCTCTTTTTTAATTTTTATTTCATAATTTACAATGCATTTATATATAATACATTTGGCATATTTTATGTGTTTTTTAGAAAAAGATGACTTATATGTTGCTTATAAACAAAGGCATCTACAGCAAAGCAAAAATATTGAAATTACTGAAATTTGAACAGCGATTTGTTTCACCATAAAATTACATTTTCTTTAAGGTTCGATTTTCTTACTTGTGAAATCGAATCAATGTCTGATTTACCTTAATTTGTATAAAATCACTTAAACTTGACATTTCAGAAGTGTATTTTTTACTATAGTTTTTTATTACACTTGGATGTCAATGAGGGTGATGATTTGGTAATATTCTTGGCATGTTTAGATTATAAAAGTTAAAACCTTCAAATAGTTTGTGTTGTATTAAAGGCTGACTAAAGGAAGCAAGCTTGGAGGGGGAAGCAGGAACATCCCTGGGGCAAGAAGCCCAAGAAGTTGAATACTATGATGCTAGAGTAGTCTAACATATTGAAGTGTTTAATAAATAATGTTAATTGATTAGTGAATTACTAACTGAAATAAGTACTTGGAATTTTTCTCCAAAACAGAGGGAAGCCACTGTTTTGTATTGATATCTGATAGGGTTTCCTGCTAGCTATTACCATTTTTTCCAGTGATTTTATACAACAAAATCTCAGAATTCACAGTATTGATAAGCTCTGGGAGAGAAAAGGTCTAACCCAACGACTGGGTTGTAGATATGGAGAAAAAGGTAAGTGGAGGTGAGTAGAGGGGCAGAGGAAAGCCCAGTTGTTAGTTCAATTTTAGTATCTCTTGTATATTTGTGGAGTGTCTTAGTCACTTTTTTCATTTCTGAGACACAATACCTGACACAACAAATTTAAGAAGGAGAGGTTTACTTTGACTCAAGTCTTTTAAAGGATTCAGTACATAGTCAGCTAATTCCAAGTCAAGAGGACATCATGAAATGGTCTAGTAGATGCTCATGTCATGATGACCAGGAAACAGGGAGAGAAGTCAAGGATTGGGAAGAGACATACACCCTTCCAGGTCATGATCCTAGTGACTTGCTTCTGATGAGGTCTCTTTCTTAACAATAAGTCAGCTAGAGAGCCCCAATGATTCAATAAGTTGCCAAAGGTCCCATCTCTGAGCTCATGGGAGTATTAGTAGACATTCTGTATTTAAACATTAACAGAGCTTTCCAAGAATTATAGCTTTTGGTCTGAATATATGAATGGAGACTCAGAGAGGAGTATTGGATGTTCATTAAGAAGTATTTCTTGTTTTTCTACTTATTAAACTGTGACCTTAAGAAGTGATAAACTTTTGTGAGAAACAGCTTTTGTTTTTGTTTAGATTTCTCATCTGAAAATGGAGATAATAATGATATTTATAGAGCTCATGAAAATTTCTCCAGTGTGTTTAGTGAGCCAAAAACGGCTGTCCATTAGGTTATGTCTTAACAAGAATAACATTGTTTTCCAGGCCAGAGTTGCACAAGATTTAAATTTGACCTAAAACTAAGTCCCCTGGAGTTAACACTTAGTTAATGACTTCTAGTAAAAGAAACAAGGGACAGAATGGTTGTGAAAGGAATGAATCAGCCATGAGGCAATTTGAGCTAAGATCTGAAGGAATGGTGACAAGCTAAAATAAATATTGGCACTGACAACTTCTCAGATGCCACCCTGAACTGTAAGATACCAATGCCCAAAGCCACAGAAGGAAGCCTTTGGTGTTGGAGTGAGAGGTACTTGTTTTACAAGAGAAACCAGGACAGGGAGGCTGGACATGAAAGACAGGTTTAAAAAAATCATAAGAAAATAACTATTTCTGTGGATTCTATTATATAAAAATAACTTATAACACTTATATATTCAAATAAGTATGGCTATTTTATGGACTGCAACATAAACTTTTGGAATAAGTATCTAACCAATGTTAAGACTGTGCAGGCATTTTGAATTTGGTGGTCATCTCCTAGCCTATAGTTATAGAATTTTAGGTATAGACATTGGACTTCTTCAACATGAGCTGCTTTAAAAGAAATGCCTGAGAAGGCTTGGTCCAAGGTCATAGGTTCTCTTGAATTTGCAATCAAGCATACTTACAAAGTGAATGATCTTAAATGCATGGCTTAATCATTGTGAATCTGTATGTTAAGTGGGAAACATAGAATTCTATTTGGGTTTTTTGGGTGGGGGAGGGACCAAGAATCGAACTCAGGACCTTGCTCTTGCCAGGCAGGTCTTGTGCCACTGAGCGATGTCCCCTTGCCTGGTATGTTAAAGGAAAATAATAATGTCAACACAGGTGTTGTGAGGGTTAGAGACTGTAACTTCTTATATTAGGTCCATAGTTGATGCTACTCAATATGAGTTCTTTCTCTCTTTTTCCCACATTGTTAGAAAGCCAACTGGTAACCAGGATACCTCCCCTGTGAGTTTCTATTTCAGCAGCAAATCCTAGGTTCAACTTTAGTATGCCCCACAGCTTGGTATGCAAACAGTGTTGCACCAAAAAATTATTAAATGCAATCTGTCTCTTTAATAAAAACAGGAAAATTACAGACATAAACTTCATTCATAACATGCAGAAATGATTAGTTCACTCTACTGCTCACAATATCCTGTTTCTTGAGTGCCCTAAAAAAAGATGCTCCACTGAAACTCCAGGCACTTACTGATCTAATTTATAGCCTGGTGTTGTTTGCTAGAACTACAGATTATCAAGACTAGACAGTGTTAGCTCAGGAAATCAGGATTTATCTCGCAGAAACACAAATTTTATTTATTTTACACACATTATTGTTAAATACCCAGTTTTCTTTCAAGTTTGATTCTAGATACTACACACATTTCCAGATTGGCAGTAATGAATGCATGAAGTAATAGATGGAGTGAATGCTCCCTTGTTACTTCAAAATAAAAAAAGGGTTCAGAGTAGACCTCAAAAGAAATGAATTGATGGTAGTTCAGTGCACATGCCGTTTTACTTAGACTATAAAAATCATTAGGCAGCTTGTTAATGTCAGAATTATCAGTTAAAAAGTATGAAAAGAGATGACACAATATCCTGGAAATGATCATACACAGCTAGGATTTAATTTTACCTCTTCTGTGTCAACATTGCTTCTCTCACAGACCTCAGTGTCCTTGTTGATACAGACAGGCCTAATGCTCCCCTTCCAGGGCTGTTGCTAAGAAGGAATTGCAGATTACCAAGTACTGGGCACACTGTATATGCATGGACTGTATTTCATAGTCTCTGCTTTTCTTTTTCATTTCAGTAGATTTTAACAAACTAAGAGGTGGTAGATCATTCATATCCCTGTTGTATAACACTTTTTAAGGCAGAAGATTGTCCCCTTCTCCCATTTCTTTTCAAATAAAACCTTATACAGTTGCTTATTTCATAAATACTTTTTCTGCTGAAAAATGTCACATATGTTCATGATGTGTATAAATTTATATCAATAAGTAAATTTATATTTACACAAATATTCTAATATTACAAGTGTGTATGTACACATAAATATTTGCTTAATGATTATTAAATGATTAAAGGGAAGGATGAGTGGCGGTGCATGGTTGTAATCCCAGTACTCCGGGAGGCTGAGGCAAGAGGATTATTACTTAAAGCCTGACCTGGGGACCTAATTATCTTAGTAAGTTACTGTCTCAAAATTAAAAATAAAAATTAGCTGGGGATGTAGTTTGAAGTGAAGCCTTTGGATTCAGTCTCCATTACTGAAAAAAATGTGAGTGTGAGAAGATAGAAAATGTTTGTAATATAAATGAGAATGCAGAAATAAAGTCCAAGATGAGGAAACATAATTTAGCTTGCTGAAGTGGGAGCAATGGCTTCGAGAGCAAAGGGACAGGGCAAAGTCAGATGGAGAAGCACTGGGCCAAGCAGTGGGGGTTGGAGATCCTCTTCCTGTCTTAAACATGTGAGAACTAGAAACACTGAGATTCCCAGTTTTCCATGCCAGGTAGACTTACATTAACCATCAAAGCCCCATATTTTAGCATGTAAAAGTTTCTCTTAAGCCGCTTTCCTCTGATTTTTGTTCCTAGACTAGTGAAATTTCTGAATATGGTCTTTCAATAAGAATCTGATATCATATATTAGAACCTAGTCCTCAATAAAATCATTGTCAAAGAAATTGTGTTTGCTTGATTCCATTAGTATTTTATAAAATGATCTGTATCAGGAATGTCAGAGTTCAGACTTTTAATATTTTCCTAGCTATGAAATAGATGATACTATATTTTTTTCACCCTTGGAAATATTCAGTATGCAAATTTGGGGACCATCTGCTGCCCTGTCACATGTCACCAAGGATAAGCGAGACAAGGGTGATGAATAAGATTTAGGCAAAAGATCAGAGCACTTTGATCTCTCTCCCACTGTGTCTCTATCTCTGTTTCTTTATCTGTGTCTTTCCTGCTCAGTGCATGTAGTGTGTGTCTTTATCTCTCTGTCCCTCTTTCCATTCTCTCTGATTTTGTCACTTTATTTTCTCTCCTTTAAAATGAACTTTTATAGAAAAATAGAAGCACTTGTTAATGTAGACTCACAAAGTCTGATTTTATTTTTAAGGAGAGGTTCTGTTTAATATCCCTCTCCAAACCAATCATCGATAACTCACTGTTGTATAAGGGGGAAACTGGTGAAGAACATACTAAAGTAGAATTTAAAACCTGGAGCTTTCAGGAACCAAAGTCAGAGAAAAAGACAGCGTAAACCTCCTTAACATTCAAATGTTGATGATCTGGTTTTGAGTTCTGGTCCACCTGACATTGACAAGGAATCAAGGAGGGACCAAGCTGCACTACTTATTAATATTTCACATATGTAGCTCCAGAACAGCCATCTGAATTGCAAATTAAATGTTCTCTGTATCGCTGTTGATTTTCTAAACTGTATCAGTATCTTAAACTATCTGCCTTTTTATTTTCCAAGTGATTTGTAGCAAAACCTATTTTATTTTATTTATTTATTTTTTGCGGCACCGGGGATTGAACTCACGATCTTGCGCTTGCCGGGCAGGCGCTTAGACCGCTGAGCTAGATCCCCAGCCCTGTTTTTGAGACAGGGTCTCACTATGCCGTTCAGGCTGGCCTTGAGCTCACTTTGTAGACCAGGCTGGTCTCAAACTCACAACGATCCACCTGTCTCAGCCTCCCCAGTGCTGGGATTACAGACGTGAGCCACCACGCCCGGCTGCAAAACCTATTTTAATGATGAAAGAAAATCTTTCTCAGATAAAGTTGGAAAAGCCAAGGTTGATGGTATAATAAAAACATCAACAATAACGTCAGCACTGTTAATTTCAGAAATGACTGGGCTCTTCAAGAAGTAGCATGATGGATTCTGGACTTCAGTGTGAAACATGATTTTAAATTCTATTTCTTTCACTCATTAACCCTTAGACAAGTAATTAACTTGATTTCCTTTTTACATAAAATAAGGTTAGAAATTGTATCTACTTCATAAGTCATTTTGATTATTAAGTATGATTGAATGCATATATATTTCTTAGGACTAAACAAATTGATACTTGTTAACATTTTTGCCTGATGTTTACATTTACTGAAAATGTATGCGACAGGTGAGGAAACTGAGACACTGAGACCTTAAAGTACACATTAATGAGGCAAAGTCAGAATGTGAATGCCATATATTTAACTTTATCTCGTTTTTGTTCTTTATATATCATCACAAATGAATTAAATATAACACACCTCCAGCAAATTATGGTTCATTTATAATCACTTTTATTGACCCATACTAGAAGGGTAGATTTGACTTCACTTCTTGAGAACTCTTAGTATACGCAAAGTGAGATGATAAACATAGAAAAACCTAGACAAAGTGTTATAAGTTGGATCCAAATGATGAACTACATGTGTATAGCCTTCACTATTATGAGGTTACTACAATGACCCATGTTAGGTAGCTACTAAGAAGGTAAGTGAGTGGACAACAAACTTATACCTGAATTTTCATTCAGTGAGATATATTACTGCAAGATTTGCTATAGTTAATCATATGCTTTGGTAAAAAATAAAAGACAATGCTGATATGCTACATATTTCTAAGGGTGATGATAACATTAATAATGATAGAGACAATGCTGCCATAAATGCTGATAAAAACCAGTTTACCATATGACCTCCTTGCTGGGACACAAGCAGGAATACTGTGTTTTCCAACATCCCTTGCATATGGCATTATGTAATCAGGCAGATTGGATATGAATGAGATAGAATCAAATAGCTTCTAGAAAAACTTAGAAAGCCTCTATGAAATTATTCAATGTTCTTTCTACTTTCTGTGATGACCTTGGAAGACACAACAAAGATGGCATAGAAGTAGAGTGAAAGCCTCCAAGGTACTTGGGTCACCACTCAGGGAATGGCTAAAAAGCAATCTGTGAACCCACACCCACTTCTGAATGAGTCATTTTTTGGGTTGAACCAGAGATTTCAGAGGTAATTAGTTTCCATAGTGCAGCTGAGGTCAAGTTGATAATGTAGCTCAGATATGAACATACTATGTATCTAAGTTAATCTTTAGAGATACAAAAAAATTGTAGCCATTTTTTTAATGAGAAAAATGAAAACTTACACTAGGTAAGTAGTGTTCAGGATCAAAAAAACTGAAAAAAGTCAACCTGACATTTACATTTGTGTCAGTCTCCAGAGTTTCCCACTTGATAAATAGGCGATCTTTCCGTGTATTAGGTAAATAAACCATTGTATGGTAGGTAGAAAATCACAGTGTGAGAACCTACCGGTCTTCTGATCTTGATGGGCTGGGCTATGAGGTGGCTCTGAGAAGGACTGTGACCGCAGGACACACCACAGCAGCAGAGCCATCAGAGGCTACCGTGCTGGGCTCCCCCGAAGGTTAAAGGCTGTTTTCAGTGAAAACACTGTTTCATTTCTGTTGTAGAAAAATTGCTATTTCATCAATTGTACCAACCATTTCTGGAGTGGAGAGAATCTCTTAAACTAAATAATTAAGAGATAAGTATTGAGTTTATGAAATATTTCCCAGAGTACTTCGTTTTATATTTTCATTAATCTGCAAGTTCATGTCTGTCAGGCATGGTTTACTGAAGACAACCAGTTCCTTGATGTCATGGAATCCTATTCCTAGCATGGTTGTGATTTTGATGCAATGATTTTGTGTAACTCCTGGAGAGGCTTGTTTTAGACATGGATAATCAAGCAGACCCAAGGTTTTGCAAACTATTTTTGATTTTTCTTTAATTTTGAATAAGTGAGCTTTTTTATTTGTATGTGTGAAAAGGGAGGTGCTATGTGGTGCATGGGTTGTGCTTTTGAACTGAAAAAAGTTTGCATACATGTGGTGCTTATATGTAAGTATAAACATAATATAAATAAGGATATACAAACACACACATATTCATATATAAATATATGTACGTGTTTTTGTGAATGTAAAAACTAGCATAGTCTTGAAAATACATTACCTCTGAAGTGAAGAGACAATTCAAAATGCTTTCAGGAACAGATTTTTCTTAAAATCTATGAATATACACACATTGCTTAGCACACTGATAAAACGTTTTAAGAGCCATTAATGGCATCAAATGCTATTTGGGTGAATAATTTTGCTAATTTCACAATAAATAATCCATAGAGCATTTATTAATTGTTAACAACTTGATACATGATTGGAACAAGTTTCAAAAAAATTTTAACACTAATATACATGGGTCATTTTTTCTCATGAGACTAAACTTCTATTTCCATTCAATTTTATTAAAAATAAACAATATACTGAATGACTTCCATGTGTCTGAGCATTCTATCATTAGGGAAATTCAAGAATAAATTATACAGCACATCTGTCCAAAAGGAATTTAAAAGTTAGAGGAAGACTAACTGCCACTGGTGTTTATCTGCTTCCAATTTGTCTCTTGTGTTTTGTGGGGAAATGTTGTTCCCACACACTGTCTTGTGTGGTCCTCCCACCATGCATTGCTGCAATTTACTGTGACTGACCTCTCTGTTTCAGGTCTCTGAACCTCTGAAAAATAGGGATTCCACAGAGTCAGGCTTGTAACACCTCGGAAGGAAGGTGTTAATTCACTTTCTTGGATTGCTAACTAGCTGTGGAATATTCCACTCTATCCTTGTATTAAAAAGGAGCAGTGGCTCCCTGACTTTTAAGAAAGATTTTGAGTATTTTTTCTGGGTATCCCTTGCTGCTACATTTTTTGTCATCCATATCTAAAAGGTGAAGTTTGAAGAAGGCATCAGTGTTGAATGACTTTGTATCAGGATTATACTTTGGTAGGTTTGACTCATAACCTTCTCGCTCTAGACAGAGTATAAATGACTTACACTTACTCTTACCTCTGGGGTTAAGTCACAAGGACACCACAGAATTAAATTGAATAATATATAAAAAATAATAAACTACCATTAATATTCTTAATATCATTTATTATTTATATATCACAGAAATTAATTCCTTTTGCTACCATAAATATATCTTGTCCCAATGTTTTCCAAGCTATTTAAAATTATCTATCAGACATTGCATTCTGTATTTACAGATTTAAGCTACAATTTTCTTATAGATAAAAAGATAAACCAGTTAAATTAAATGTGCTTTTTGTAGGACACTGTAACTAATCTTTCTTTTATTTCAAATTTTGAAGTATTTTGCTCAAGTAATTCACTAATAATTTTTAAAGATAATATATAACACATTAGTTATCTTTGACATATTTGTGACATTTAATGATCCTTTTTCAAAATCATCTTCTAAAATGTCATGTAATGGTTTCCTTCTGTTCAAGATGTTTGCAACCAGGAACACTTGTAAACAGGATATATTTACATTAATAGCGATGCAGGATGTGTTCATGCATCTCAAAGTGTCATCCCCCCATCTGTGAGGGTCCAGGTGATCTCCTCAGGAGTTCATGAGGTCAGATTATATTCTGAATAGTATCAAGTAATCATTTGTCTTTTAAATTGTGTTGACACTTGTACTCTTGGTGAAAGATCAACGGTGGTTAATATTTCTGACCCTCTGCCTAAGTAAAGCAATGACACCAAATTGTATGCATGGCATTACTCTTTTCTGCAGCAACTTGATCCATGATTCAAACAAGTTTAAAAATATTAGCACTCAAATACATGGATTATCTTTTGGGTTGAAAGAAAACAACGTCATTCTTTCAGAAGAACATTCTTGATAAAGTTGAAAAGTCAGAAATATTAAATCCTGAACCTAGGGGACATATCATTCTATTTGCCTGGAAGATGAAATTGGTATGCATATAAAGTGGTTCATGATAGTTCACTCAACACAGAAAACATTTGTGTAATACTTAGAGTTATGAGCTGAACTATCCACTCTTTCAAGGAACATCATTTTTACTTGAAAGGATAATTGACAGACAAAATCGTATTATTCAGAATTGGTTATGTGATTTTCTTTTAAAATGAAGGAAATGAACCTGACATTTTAAGGAAAGCCACTGGCAGTATTTGTTGTCAATAACAAAATTCAAGCCTCCAAATAAAAGTTAGAGTTGTGTGAGACTTGTATCTTCCATGAAAGCTTGATAGCTTCCCTATACTAAAAGAATTTTCTGTTAAGATCAGTGGTGATATGGGCAAATGCATTTTTGTGACATTGTAGAATGAATACGTCAGTGTCTGGAAGATCTGAATAACTCAATGAATTGACATTTTAAAGTGTCTAATATATAAAATAAAAATCATGCATAGGTAAAAGATTCACCACATTGCAAAATAAACCAATGGATTTTATGTAACCCAAAAAATTCATTGACTTACTTTCAGATTCCATATTGCAAATAACCTTTAAGAAACTCCACTTGTCAAGTTTTAGTGTGCTATCAATTATCTGAAAAATATTCACTGAAATATTCCTCAACTCTTGACATCTTCTTTTGAGATTAAATTTTCTTTGTATACTATATGAAAGCAACATATCAAAACATGTTGAAGGAAGATGTGAAATTCAGTTATCTTCTATTAAATCATATATTATGCATAAAAAAGAGCATAAAACTGCATGTTAAAGGACTATTCAGGAAAAGTGTTTTGCTTTAACAGTTATTTTTTACAAAATTATATTATGTTGATAGACGATTTATTACTATTGTACATTCATTAAAATAAGTTTTTTAAAAATCTGTTTTAACTTTTAACAGAACAAGTGTTAATAGATGTTACCCACATATACCATAGCTGTTTGTAGTCCTAAATAATTTTAAAGAATGCAAACACATTTTGAGACTATGAAGCTTGAGAATTACTGCTGTAGAAAACTTAGAACAACATGCAAGGAATCAAGCATGTCTCTAACAGATTAATAGTCTTCAAACTGGTGACTCTGAGTTAGTACATCTTAACAACAGTGTCAATAAAATATGAGTAACTAAGTATCCATAAAGTGATTTTTCCATTTAAAAGTTTTATTGACATAAAATAAATATTCATTATTATTATTAAAACTAAGACCCAAAATAGCAAAAGTATAGACTCAGATTAATTAATTGCACTGAAGGAAATGAGCAATAATATATGCTTAAATCACTTCAACCACAGAGGTAGTTGCCTCTAGTCTTAGATGTGCTATAGATGCATGACATTCATTTTCTATTACCTTTTCATTCCTTTCACTTCCAAAACCAGCTTAATCCTGAGGAAGACCTTCCTAGAGCCTTTACCTTAGCAGGCAGCAGTGAATCCCTATAAACCTTACCCAAAGAACAATCTAGTATTTCTTTCTTTTAATCCTGTATGTTGACTCTTTTTCTTTTAATTTTAAAGAGAATAAAACAAAACAAAACAGTTAAACACAACAAAGCATATCAGAACAGAACACTGCAAGCAATACAGGTCTTCAAAACATAACGACAGGAAATCAACAATGGCTACCCTAGTGTCTCTTGTTTTCTTCGAAATGGTTGTTCATACATTCACATACAGTAAACTCAAGCAAAACAAAATAATATAAAACCAAAGAGTGAAAGCATTACAGGCCTTCAAATCAGACAATAAGAAATCAATGGGCTAAAACCAAGCATCCTGCATTGTTTGGATTCCAAAATTTTTTACCACAGTGAAGGTATTCAGTCAGTAGCTGTGAATTTGATTGGAATGGATAGTATAAATTAAGTCGATTAAAATAGAGCTGAAACAGTAGCTTTACACCCTCCATTTTTCTCTCCCGCTTTCCTATTTAGGCACTCAACATCCTACCCATATGTCTCACATACATTCAGCACTAATGTGGCAAACTTCACTTAGTTAATTCTAACATGTCATGGATTGTGTAATGATCATCAGTTTAACTATTTGAGAGGAGAAGAATAGGGAAAAACACTGACTATAAAATAAACATGATTTTTAAAAAATGAAAGTAATATTAATTTATCTGCACAAATACAAACAGTACTAGTTAGTATGACTAGCAGAGATTTAGTCTGAAGATTTTACTTTGAAACCAAAAAGTCTTATGCATGAAGCACTTTTATCTACCAACTAGTATGCACAATATTGTAAGTGACAGTGTTCTGTTTCTCCTAACCTCTGCTTGTCAACACCACTTTGCCATATTCAGGTTGATACAATAATTTTAAAGTCAATTAAAAAAAAATACTTGGTTCTTTCAGACTTGGATGAGCTTGGTATCTTAAAATTACTCTAACTGGGTTATTTATTATGGGAAGTAAAATAGCTCCATTTGCAAGTCAGGCAAAGTCTTTGACTGATAGATGCTATGCTCCTGAATGGTAGTCCTTCATGATGTATGAATTGGTCACACTTACCTGTACTAGGGCTGCACATACCATTATCTATGCCCAGAATTTTGACAGTTTCTGCTGACTCTAATTGCAGTGCCTGCTGTCTAAGAGACAATCTTTGACATACACAATAACTTTTCATTTCAGTGTAACTTTGCAGTACTATATAATCTTTCAGAAGGCATTTTAAATGACAAAGATCCAAATTTAAGTCAAATATAAACTTTGAATAGTATTAAAATTCAAAGTAATCTAATTCAGATAACAGTGTAAAGGCACAGGTATGTGCATATGCAAAGATATGTTGTTGCCTTTCACAGACTCATCAGCCTAATGAGTGCATTTTTTAAAAAATACAGATCACCACTTTCTAATTTCAGATACTTTAAGATATAAATAATAAATGTGACAAGCTTTAAAAAAACTTCAAACTAGAAACCACAATGTGGTATGTTGTTGGAAAGGGGCCATTTTTTGAGCCTTCTTGCATCCAGTTCTTTTGCCGTATGGCCTAGCAATTCTGACCAACTCCACAACAATGGTTCTCTTCCTCACTCCTAGCCTTTCACTGTCATGTTTCATGGGTTGGATTTTTGGGGCATTAACAGATATGATTTGGTCAAGGACTAGGAAACACTTGGGTGGTTGGGTTGGTCCTCCTCTACCACTGCCATTGTCATGAAAAGAAAATGTTCTTTGTAGCTTGAAGGATGACAGACATTGATGAAAATGTACTCAGCAATCTACAGACACCTCTCAAGGCAGAATTAACCATCTTAACCAAAGCTGGGGCTCATTTGCTCTTCCCAAAATCCCTGAATTAAGCTTCCATTGAGTAAATTATGCATCCAATTCTGCTCCCAGATTGAGTTCATTCTTCTTATCCTAGAATTTTTGATAGACAGAAATGCTGTGTGTCTGGAATATATGCATCAACTCCTCTCCTGAGTAGCCAGTTTAGCCTCAAAAACAAGCCCTGCTTCCCAGTTTCCACAGGATCAAGTCCAGGGTATTATAAAGAAAAGAGCACAGGTATGGAATCACTCAATTATGTGAAAAAATTCCTGAGTATTGCATACCTATCAGTGGACCTTGAGCACATCACTGTTTTGAGCTTCCATTTTCCTATATTTAAAATGGACACAGTCTCATCTAAACTGAGGATGTTAACAATTACATAGTCCAGGAGATTTTTGCCTTTCTTCAAATAGTCATTAAAATGTTTTCTACTTATAATGTCATCATCCAATTATTTCTTTACAACAACTTTGAGGTAGAAATACTATTATTTCTATTTTATGACGCAAGAAACTCAGAACAAAATGTTTAAACTTTATTTGCAAGACATTTGAGAACTGTAGCATGTCTGAAAAGCAGGAACCAGTTGGAAAATAACTATAGTAGTCTTCAGTAAGAAAAATTGCAGGGGCTAGGGGATACATCTCAGTAGCAGAATGTGTGTTTTGAATACAAAGGCACTGGATTCAATTCCTATCACTCGCCTGCCCTCCTCCTACTCCAAAAAGAGAATATTGTGATTTAAACAGGTGTAAGTGAATAAGAAATTGTCTGGATTTGATTATTGTTTGACAAGACAGTGGTGGGAAGCACAAAGCAAGAGAGTGTGGCCTTTATGTTGGGAGACAGCAAGATTAGGAAGCTTTACTTTCATTTTGAAGAAATGATGACATGACCAAATAGAAATTATTAGAGGCAATTGAGTTAAAATTCTCAATCTTGGGAAAGGCATCTATATAGAGTTGTAAAGTTGCCAATTACCCTGTTGAATTTCTGATAGTTGCTTCAGGAAATACTCCATAAATTCTACATTAGTTGCAAGTGCTTCAGTAAAACATTTAATCCTCCTGAACATCAATTTCCTCATTATTTAAATGAAAAAAATAAGGTGGCTGAACTTGTCAAATAAATTTTGATAAAAATACAATTACATAATGGGTGTGGAAGTAATTTGTAAACTTCCATGCCATTTAAATTAAATAATTATTAGT
>RJWT010029658.1:0-14864 GCA_004365215.1 Cuniculus paca | reverse complement strand
CCAATCGCTCTGTCCCATGGCAGGACTGAGTTCCCTGTACTTACCGCCTGTCAGCGCAGACCTCCACGTCCACCGCTCTCCTCCACCACTGCGCCTCTCCGCATTGACCTCTGGGTTTGCCAGCCACCACCACAACTGTGCGTCCCCAGGCTCCCACAGCTCCTCTCACAGGGTGAGTTTGGCTCCAGGTTAAGGCACCACCAGCCGCCACTTTTCTTCATTTATGTTTTTCTTTTTACTCTCTCTGTGGGCTTCAATTCACATTTTAGATTCTTCCTGGGTCCAAGGGACCCACTTTCTTCTTTCTTGTCCTCCCCATGATGCTATATTCCAGCATCTGAACTGTTTCTCTCAGAGAGTCTGTTTACTCTGCTGCTTACTGTTCCACCATCTTACCATAAGCCTCTAATAAAAAATAGTATTTCTGAAAATGACACACAGAACTCAAAAAAAGTTACATCCAAGTGGAAACCGAATCAATAAAATATGTCAAATTTAATTCATTTTTATTCTAATATATATTAAGATCTTTGGTTTGTATAAAACACTGTGAAAGGCAAGAAAATACGATCTTTCAATGAGTTAATAATCTCATATAAATGGTAATAATAAATCAAAATGATAATTATACAGAAATAGATGCAAAATATTTAAGACTATAAAGGATATTTCCCATTTAATTCAGTGCTATTAGAATAAAGCATTAGCAACTAAGCAATAGTTTAGACGAAACATGGAATTTCAACATGTAAAACTATCTGAATAGGAACTGAGAAGGAGAAAATGAACAGAAGAATGGAGCAAAGTCAGGTCTAGAGAAGAAGGGCAGAACAGAAGAATAGAGTGGTCTAAAATGCCAAGATGTGGAAGAAACAGAGGTAAGAGAAAAGAATGCAAGGGAAAATGTGATGTCTCCAAAAATGCATTTTATTGTTTTTTAGTTGAATGGCGTACTTGCCAAAGTACATGACACGACTATTTATTTTTACACAAGAATGAATCAGGAATGCTATTAAAAGATAAGTAGCTCTAAGATGAACTTATTGTCAAGAAGGTTACAACAAATATCATCTAATAAACACAATGTTGGCAGTTGGTCTCCAACATTTTAGGGATAAATATTTAAAAATTCTGGGCAGCAGGTTAATTTATTTGGAGATGTAGGTTTACAATCTGGTGTCAGAGCACATGCCCATGCTCCTAAGAACTCCTCTGTGGGGATTACTGGGGTTAACTTGTATCGAGAGAGATGCCTGGGGCCACTCATCAAACATTTTTCAGTAATTCCAGTTGTACGCTACAGAACAGAGTCAAGGTGGTCTCCAATGAATGTTATCACACAGCTTCCTCAGGAAAACCCTCACATTGGCTACATGTGAAAAAAGGGCTTTTCATTTATTCAGGCAAGAATAAATTGTTGTATTTCCTAGTTTTCATAATAGAATTTGATTTTACTGTCTTATCTATTTGGTGTCCACAAGATCTGCCACAGATCAGCAATAAAGGTACTATTAATCAGGCTCTTTTTTTCTTTGTGGTACCCAGGATCTTCTCATCAAGCTACATATATTTATCTATATCTATGTATATTTATATTTATATCTGTATCTATTTTTTAAACAGTGTCTCCCAAAGTCACTACTTTGTTCAGGCTGGGTTCAAACCTGTGGTCCTCCTGCCTCAGTCTCCCAGAGTGCTAGGATTACAGGAGTGTATCATAATGCCTGGATAAACTCGTTAGAATAAATTATCAGATATTCTGTTCATTACAAAAGCCTTGGTGGGAAGAGAAATTGTTTTTACTGATACTTATTTGGAGGAAAATCTATCAAATCTCTCCTTCGAAAGCTCTAAAAATGTCTGAGTTCAGTATTGCCAATGTTTGGACCATGTCACCTTTCCCTTAAGAAAATGTTCCACAGTGTATTGTATTTTATTGTGGTATTTTCACTTTAAACAATGAACTCCGAAAGGATGGGATCCTGGGTGGGCTATACAACTATGCACGAGAGCACTATTTATTCTTCTGCTCTCCAAAAACTCTTACTGATGCCTATGTTCTTAGTTCTATTGACCATACTCAGTACAAACATTTACTTTCATTATTTTTACACTAGTTATTATAGAAAAGAACTGTACATTTGCTAAGAATCTTTTGTTCCACTGTTGCATTATTTGAGAATCAAATTGTACTCTGGAAACCATTTTGGAAATTTATTTCTAGTCTCAGTTCTATAGTGAATAATTACACAACCTTCAGCAAATTACTTAACGCTCTTTATGAAGCCATTTTTTTAAAAATTAAGAGTTTCCCGCATTGCTTGTTGAAAAATTGCTAAACACAGTAAATTATAAAGAAAAAAAATCTCACCAATGTATGATCTATGAAAGTGCCCATTTCAATGCAAAATTGTGAGTATCAATAAGAAATTCAATGTTTCTATTTTAAAAGTTTGCTAATTTTCCAGGGAAAATTTTTATCTCAACTTTTATTTCTTTAAAAAGAAAATAGACTTTATTAGAGTAGTTTTAAGTTCACGGCCTAACAGAGAAAGAGCAGAAAGTATAGCGAGCTTCCATATACTCTTACCTCCTCACATGTACAACCTCCCCCATTATCAACATCCTCTACCACCATTGTACATTTGTTACGTTCCATGAACCTACACTGACAGGTCATTATTACTCTGAGTCCATAGTTTACTTTAGGATTTGTTCTAGTGTTATACTTTCTATAGGTTTTCACAAATGTGTAATGACATGAATCTACCGTTACAACTGAGTAATTGTACTGCCCTGAAAATCCTATGCTCTGCCTGTTCATCTCTTCTTTCCTCCACAATCATTGATCTTTTACCTTCATAGTTTTCCTTTTCCAGAATGTCATATATTTGCAAGCAAATAGTATGTAATCTTTTCAAGACTGGCTTTTTTTTTTTTAAAGAATAAAACCAAACAAAATAAAACAGAGTAAAGTCAATCAAAACAAAGCAATGAACATGGAACATGACTTCTAAACAGGGTAAAAAGCAATCGATAAGGCTACCATAATGCCTCTTGTTATCTACAATATACCTGCCCATACCATCAGGGATAAGTAAAATCAAACAAAATACAACAAACTGAAACAGTAGAAACAAAACAAACAAAGCAGAACAATGTAAGCCATACAGAATTTCAAGATACTAGCAAAACAGCATTGGTTACCATAATGTTTGTTATCTTCAGAATAGTTGCCTACACCTTCAGACATATTACAATCAAACCACACAGAATAGAGTAAAATCAATCAAAACAAACAATGAAAGCCACACAGGGTTTCTAAACAAGATAATTGGACATCCTCAACGGCTGCAATTATATATTTTGTTTTCTTTAAAATAGCTGTCCATATGGCTTCTTTCACTTAGTAATATGCATTTAAAGTCCCTCCAGGTCTTCTCACGGCATTGTAGCTCACTTCTTTTTTGCAGTGAGTAGGATTCCATTGTCTGAAGGAAACACAATTTATTTATTCATTCATCAGATGAGGATGTGTTGGTTGTTTCCAAGGTATGGCTATTATGACTGTGGATGTTATTAAGAACAGTATATAGGTTTTTATGTGGACATAAGTTTTGAACTACTTGAGTAAATACCATGGAGTACAATTTCTGGATCATATTGTAAAAGTATGATTGGTTTTGTAAAAAAAAAAAAACTGCCAAACTGTCATGCAAAATGATCATACCATTTTGGACTCTCACAGGTCTAGGCTGAGAGCTCCTTTTGATTTATATCCTTGCTAGCAATTGGTGGTGTCAGTGTTTAGGGTTTCTGGTTATTCTAATGGGTGTGTAGCATTTTATTATTATTTTTAATTTTCAAGTCTCTAAAGAAATATGAAGTGGAAAAATCTTTTCATATGCTTATTTACTATCTCTATATCTTCTTGGTGATATGTCTGTTCTTTTCATTTTTTTTCCTTTTCTCATTTTTAAACTGGACTTCTAGCTTCTTAATGTTGAATTTTAAGATTTCTTTGTCTAGTTCATATAATAGTCCTTCATCAGATATGTCTGGGAAATATTTCCTTCTAGTCTGTGCTTTGCCTTCTCATTCTTCTGAGATGTCTTTTTTGCACTCCAACACTGGAACTTTAACCAGGGCCTTTGCACTGAGTTACATTTCAAGTCCTTTTTTAAAATTTTAAATGTTATTACATGATCTCATGAAGTAGCTAAATTTTTCAGGTTGGGGTCAGATTTGTGATTCTCCACCCTCAGTTTCCCAGAGTGCTGAGATAATAGGCATGCCTGGCCTGGAAATGTCTCTTGCAAGGCAGAATTCTTTAATTTAAATGATGCACAGTTTATCATTTACTTCCTTTATGGATTATGTGGTGTTTTATTTAAAAACCTATTACTGTGCTCAAATATAATTGGTCATCTAGATTTTCTCTTATGTAATCTTCTAGGAGTTTTATAGTTTTGCATTTGATATTTAGACATATGATTTATTTTTAGTTTTGGATGTTTAGATTCTTTTTCCTCTTTTTGTTTTGTTTAGTTTGGTTTTCTTCTGCTTGTGGATGTTTCAAACCATTTGCTAAAGATGCCCTTTTTGCTCCTTTGTCAAGCAAGGATGAGTTGACTATATTTATATGGGTTTATTTCTGGATTTTGTCTGCTCCATTTATTTCTCTATTTTTTTTTTGCCAATGCCACACTATCTCAATTATGCAAATTTTTATAGTCATAAAATCAAAGAAGGTCAGTCTTCTCATTGTGTTCTTATCTTTTAATATCTAATTGTATTTTATGAGTCTTTGTCACTCCACATAAGCTTTGGAATCAGTTTGTTTACATACACAAAATAAATTGCTGAAAATTTGATTAGCCTTGTGTTGAATATATAGGTCAACTTGGAAAGAATCAACACCTTGACAAGTGTGTTAGCTTTCCCTTCCCTGGACAGAATATCCAGCACCCATGATTTAAAGAAAAGTTTTATTTGGCTCATGGTTTCAGAAGATTCAGTCAACAGTTGTCTGGCTCCACGGCAGAAATATCATTGCAGAAGTGTATGGCCAAGTGAAGCTGCTTAGTTCATGGTGGCTGGGAAGCAGAGCAGAGAATAGTGCCATAAAGGAATGGTAAAGAATCATATAAAACCATACCTTCATGACTCACCTGGACACACCCAATATTTTACTAATCTTCTAAGCATTTTTTTTTTGCGGCACCGGGGATTGAACTCATGACCTTGCGCTTGCCAGGCAGGCACTTAGATCGCTGAGCTAGATCCCTGGCTTCTAAGCATTTCTTAATCCAGTAAAGATGACACAAGGATTAACAGTCACAAAAAAGCAATGAACAACTGGAATTTGAGATTTAAAACACATTATCATTTGCATTAGCATCCAATCAAATAAAATACTTAGATGCAGACCTGATAAGATATGTATAAAATCTATGTGAAGAAGACTACAAAACTCAGATAAAAGATATCAAAGAATAACTAAAAAAATGAAGAGCTATTCCATATTCAGGGACTGGAAAAGCCAGTATTATTGTGACAGTTAATCTTAACTTGATTGACCGTTAATCCGATGTCAACTTTCTTGGATTAAGAAATGCCTAGCAGATTAGTAAAGCATGCTCTTGGGTGTGTCTGGGTAGATCAGAGACATGGCTTTAGGTACTATGTATGGTCCCTTGCTATTCCTTTCTGCTACTCTTCCCCTGCTCTACTTTCCAGACACCATAAACTAAGTAGCTTTGCTTCTTCATATACCTCTACAATGAGATTTCTGCCTTGGAGCAAGATGTCCATGGACTGAATCCTGTGAATCCATCAGCTAAATTAAACCTCTCCTGTTTTAAATTTGGTTGTTAAGTATTAGGTCCCGGCAAGAGAAAAGCAGATTAATACACTAGTAGGTAAGAAATCAACTGACTTTTATGTATACACCTAATATTGCAAAACCTTGGTATAATTCTTTATGAGTTCCAGGACTTTTTTTTATTCTTTCTGATTTTCTACACAATCATGCAATCTGCAATAGTAGTTTTATTTCCTTCTTCCAAGCTGTATAATTTTACTTCTTTTATTGTATTATTACATTATCTCATTTTTTACCTGAAAAGATTGTAATATTTAAAGAAATAATATAGAAACTGACTTCTGAAACAAAAAAATGGTGATTTTTTTTTATATCAGGGGAACAAAAAGCTAATAGTTACCATATCTCCTTCTTCTAACTTCACATAAAAGTATTTAAGAAGGTACACAAAACCTTACAAAATTATGACAAATGTGACCACTAAAACCATTGACCTCAGTGATTAAAGTAGTAGGACAAAAATTAGTATATTTCAGATTAATTACTAATGGGGTTCTCTATGAAGTTACCAGTAAACATGATTTCTGAACCATCTGAATCAAACAAGAAGATGGAACAAAGGTTTTATTCTCTAATCCCCTTTTCACCCAATTCAACCATAAAATATAGCTTGACAAGTTCCCTTTCCCTCCTCCCTCATGTTCTAGGACTGATTTCCGCAGAACACAGTCCCTTTCCTGTCAAAAGCCTTATTTATACATTTATTTGAAGTTTACAATTGCCAATACTGCAATTCAGCCCAGAAGGCATTGCATTCTGGGATAAGAAGTTGTCAGAGTTGGGAGCCACAGAAGCAATGCATTTCCAGATTCTACATTAACTTTTTCTATTTATCTAGTGGAAAATGATGACAAAGGTTTCACATTATCCTGAAACAAGCTCTCCTCTCATATCATACTAGGAAGTAGTACATACAGTATAGGATATTTCTTTCTGTCCAGTCAAGCAACATTGTCTATGTCATATTTAAAAATCTAACTAAGCACTGTGCACAAGGATCTGCTGCCCTGTTTAACATCTGAAAATACTCTAGTATTCCTCAAATAAAGACTGAGGAGTAAACTGAAAAAATGCTGCATTTCTCCATATCTGTTCTAACTACTGTTACGACTGCACAGAATAGGTAAGAATTTGTCCAAATCCACTGAGGAAGTGAGATTTGAGTTTGCGAATCATGTGGTTCTCAAGTATGCCTCTCACTGATTCAGTAGGTTTTATTGAGTAGTTATTATGTCTTGACTAGGATCACCAACCTTGACCTTTCTCACAAGCCTCCAAACTATAAACTACCTACAGGAACCCTGTCCTTGCCAGCCTTTCACTGTACTGCCTGACATGCTCTGCATTGAGACACTCTCCTGCTCTCTTACCTTTGTACTGTCATAAGTGCTATTCCTTCCTTGCCTGGACCTCTTTCACACACAGTTGTCTCTTGGTATTTGTGGTAATCAGGTCCAGTACTCCCACTATTGATACCAAACTCCAATGCAGCTAAAGTCCCTTATATGAAATAGTATAGCATTTGCATATAAAACCTATGTACGTCCTCTTGTTTATTTTAAATCATCTCTCACTACTTATAATATCCAGTACAATGTCTATGCTATGTGAATAGCTGTTATTCTATATTTTCAAGGAATGGTTACAAGGAAAAAAAATCTATTCATGTTCAATAAAGATTTTTCCTGAATATTTTCAAAAAAAAAATGAGAAGTACTGAGATAAGTCTACATTGCCCGTGAATTGACAAACATCTGCCTGGATCACTTCCCATTTCTGAAAAATAATAAATGGGGTAGGGGATGAAAAACAACCAGGAACTTTTATAGTTAATTCATGAAGCATTATGAATGTACTCACCCTGTCTCTTGCCTTTTTTTTTTTAGAAAAAAAGCAAAACAAAAATTGTGAATGGCACCATGATTATCATTTATTACCTTCATGCAATTCTGATGCAAGTTGCCATACAATAGGAATTATTTCTAGGGCATGAAAAGTTGGTGTTAGCCTAACAGTTGCCCTTACTTTGGATATACTCATTTAGGTAATGTTTACCCTCTTAAGACTATATCAGAGGCACATCTTTCACATCATGCTGTCCCAGAAGGTCTGAGTCTCCAGAATGACTGTATATAGATCTGCTGTATCAACTCAGAAATGCACTCAGATATCCAAATTGAAGTCCCATCATGTAGATGAATAATGATTTAAATATGTAACAATCTATTATTAAATATCATTATTCCCCAACTACCATTTTCTGCACTGTAGACAACCTTAATAAAAACATTTTTTCTTAATAAGAAAATTGCACAAAAGTAAGAAAATTTTAGAAGTTATACATTATACTTCCTCCCCAGAAAATATATTCATTTATTAAATTCTTTTGGGATATATATATCCCCAAAAACAATGTTTAAAACAATGTTCTAACACAAATTTGCTACATTTTTGGGATATACATCATTCTCATTTAGAGCAAACATGTGAATTCGTTTTTAGCCAAATAAGGAAGTGCTCACAACCTTAATAAGCTCAACCAAGAAGCAATTTTAGAAAAACACATGGCCCTTCTCAAATCCTATGTTTGTATTTAATTTTGGAAGGTGAGAAGGTCAAAAAAATCTAGGTCAGATACAACAGTTGCTGATGCAGCTCCATTTTGTGTTAAATGATACCACTGTGTAATTTGCTTGCCACAACTCCTCATCATTTCCATGGACATCTTTTTCTCTTCCTTTTTTTTTTACTGTGCACCCACCCATGATTCTCCAACAATTTTTCTGAATACATCTCATTTTTTATTTTGCTTTTGCTTATTTATTCTGTTTGTTTGCTCTTCTCTTTCCAATGTAACCATGTGCATGTAGCAAAGCATATATATGTATGTATGTGTGTTAATATATGTATATATGTATATGTGCATCTGTAAGTCTTTGTCTATGCAAAATATATGCATACGTAAGACATATAGGGGGATACAGTACGTCGATATTAGGTTCTGTGTGGACACTTAGCAGCCAGAATATTTGTTATTACTATCTGAATCTACTATAGATTTCAAATGCATGACATGATGAAACAAGTCATCTTGAAATTTTTTCCCTTTCCTTGCCTTTTAAAGCACACAATGAGGAATGTTTTTATGTGCCAAACTTTGGCATAATGTTGAAACATTATGACCATAGTTGTTCACAGCTTCATGTACGAGTATACAGTCTTTATGTTCAACAACTTTACAAAAAATAGATCTTCAGTCAAATACACAGTCCTGTATTATGAAATAATGAATTCACTTAGATGTCCCCACATAATTATTAGGGAGACCACACTGGTGATGTCATTCCTCAGATATTTGAAATTCACTAGCTATAAAGTTAAGCACAGATGATTCCATTATGCTTTTTGAAATCACTTCTACTTAACACAGGATGTTTCTACTATAACCAATACAAAATTTAAAATATAGGCATTTAAGCCTTATAGCTCAGGCAAAGAGATAAACTATCTATGGAATGAAATGGGGAGATCATAAACATATATCTGTTTAAAAATGGCTATATTAGAACTACTAAAAAATGGTTATATTAGAAATCGGGGGAAATCATGCAATAATCGGTAAATAATGTTTGGAAATTGGAAATTTGTGTCCAATTAAGTTGAAATAGCTACATTAGAAATCACACAAAAATAGAGATGGATTAAACATGAAAATATAAAATAATACACAATGAAAATATTAGAAGGATGGAAAGAAATATTTTATAATCCTGGTGCAGTGAAGGTTTTATAGGGAAAGACCTAAATTTGGAGGCAAGAAAAATAAGTACAGATTTGGTTACATGAAAATGTTAAATATTGACAGGCTCCAACACCATAATTCCAAGGTAAAAACAACAGATTAAGTAAAGAAGTAATACTATATAACCCACAAAAGGTCAAAATACACAATCAATAAAATGTTCCAAGCAAATACAGGGAAAAAAAACAAATATAAACAAGACATAACATTAAGATATGAGAAAAATATGCATTTATATGGTGACAAAAATAATCATTAATAATCAGGGGAAATGAAGCAAACAAGTACAGACACACACACACACACACACACACACACACGCACGCACGTACATCTCCAATCAGAGTGCCAGAAAAATTTTAAAAAGATACTGTTAGTATTGGTGAAGTTAAAATGAACATTAACATTTATATAATGTATGTACCTTGGTATAATACTTTGGGTGGAATATTTTTAGTGTTTTTTAAAATATCAATATTTTACCTTAAAAATTATCTCACAAAAATACATACATATGTACTAAGATAGGGATGGGTGAAGTTATTAATTTCAATACAGGTTATAGTAGTGAAAAATAATAAGCCATATGAGTATTCCTATGGAAAAGAATGATTAAATAGGTTATGGTATATTTATGATATGTGATACAATTTTTCAGTTAGAAAAAATAAAGATACTCTGATATTTAGCAATCTTATTCATGAACCAATAAGTGAAAAAATAAAATTGCAGAATGATATAATCTTATTTATGAGGTAAGTACTCTTTGCTTACATGAGAAACAACTTTTACTTACATGCAGACACATACCTGCATGCACACATTCCATGAAAAAGAATTACCATACAATGTTAGTTGCAGCTCCTTTTCAGAAAAAGAAATGAGACATGGGAGTAGAGAGAGGAGGTGACTTGGAATAGCAGTGATGGAGTTCTTTCATTTTTAGTCCAAATACATCTGTGTATTTCAATTCTTGCAATATGCATGTATTTTCATCACTTATTTGAATTTAAAACAATGTATTTGTTGCCAACATCAAAAATCTGACAGTCTTCTCACTGTTATGTTTTACCAACTGCTTGTGTTTCAACCTGTACTAGAAAAGTTATTCTCACACTGAAGTTTAAATACAACAAAGATTTTCCAAATTGTGGTTTATTCATACACCTCTTAAAACATTTTGAGTTTTATTATCATCACCAACTTTTGGAATAACAATGGAAATAATGCCTGATGTTATCTTCTGTTTCAAACAAGATGCTATGTCATTAATATCCAATTATCATTATCCTTACAGTTAAGATATAGTCCACTGCTTCCCTCAAAGTGTTTTCACTTATACAAATTACAATGTTAGAATTTTAGTGAACCTCTTTTATCTGTGTTCACCTAATAAATTTTTAAATTGTTGCTATCATTTGAGATTGAATGGGTGTGATTTCTATTATACATAGCTCATTTGCCAAAGTTAAAAAAAAAAGTGTGAGGGGAGGAGATAAGGTAGTATCTAGAACAGAGTCCCAATTATTCCCCAAAGAGAGGTCATCTTTCATTTTCTAAATTCTTATAATAACCAGTACAAGTATCTACACTTTCTACTTGTCCAAAGGAGAAGCATGAAGGTTGAGGGTAGAAATGGGCAACGTACCAGTTCATCTTTTTGTAATTTTTTTTAAATTTTGAAACAGCGTCTTGCTAAGTTGCTAACTTACCCAGACTGAGCTTGACCCTGAAATCCTCTTAGCTTTCAGAGTGCTGAAATTACAAGCCTGTGCCACCATTTCCAACTTAAGCCAGTTGATTTTAATTGTCAACTTGACTGGATTATGTTCTTTGAGAGATGACTGGATCATGGGGACACTCTATTCCTCACTGATGCTCATAGGGGAATGATTATCAGGAGGTAGGGCCCAGCTGAAGAAGGTAGGTCATTGGAGGTGTGCCCTTGGAGGGTATATCTCTCACTAGCACTCTTCTCCTGTGCTCTGTTTTTCAGATACCACCATAAGCAACTTTGCTTACCATGCCCTTCTCCCATGTTATTTTTGCTTTGGTGCCAGCCTGAAATCTCTGAAACCATGAGCCAAGATAAACTTTTTCTTGTTTAAATTGCTATATCAGGTATTTTATACCAATAACGGGAAAGTAGACTAACACAGAGGGGTATGGAAGGGCCTTTTTCCTGTCAGCTAGACTGTCTTCAAACTGAGAGTCACTCCTAGGTGAAACCTAACTCTGTGCTACAGAGTCCAGCCTGAATGTCAATTCCTGAACTAAATGACTAGGAGATTAACATAAAACCATTGCGGATCTTTTGGGGGGAACCTCTGAGGTGGATCAGTTAGAAAAACTGACCACATATTCAACAGACTAGAAATTTACCAAAAGGAGGAATTTTAGCTTTGTATTTGTAATACTACCTGTTAGTAAGGAATCATTTGCTTTTACTGACAAAATGCTAATTCAACCTAACTCTAAGCTCTTAATAAAACAATAGTTTAATGAAGGGAATATCATTCATTTAAATGAATCAATGATCCAATACAGACTGGAAATTTACAAAATAATTGGGTTAGTTGTTGCTACATTAATCACACAATTTTCCAAAAGAAAAAAAAAAAAAAGAAGAAGAAGAAGGCCCGAGGTAGAAGCATGAAGATTGGGTACACCAATGTTGTCCTATTAAGCCATGACTAACATCCTAAAAGTCTTATAAAGATCTTGTGGTTGTATATCTTGAGTATCCCAAAACATTTATGTTCTTAGTGTACCCGATTCTGCAAGCTAAACAGTCCATTCTTCTTTCTGAAATATAGTCATCTAGAGTCATGAATGTTTTATCAGACTAAGGGTATTCATTTACTTTCAGTGACTAATAAGCTGGGTCACCCTACTCTAATCTCTTGCTAAAATTCTCAGAAATAATATATACTTAATATCTAGGGGTGGTTTATAAATTACACTCTTGCCTCAAAATCCCTGATTGCTTTTGCATACATATTTGTGCTTTCATAGTTCATAATTTATACCTCTCTCTCTTCCTATTCTACCATGTAGCATCTGTCTATTTAAATAGAAAGAGCTTTAATCTAAATCAGAGCCAAGCCTTGAGAGTCAGGGAAAGGCAAATCTCCTGAAGTTCAAAATCAATTTGGCTGCTATTAACAGCCTTGCTCTTTTACCAGTTTCAGCACTAAGTGCTGAGGCTTGGAGCCTTTTTATCTGTAGCCACTTATTTTGTCTCAGAGTAGGGTGAGGGTCCCAAAGAAATGACCCAGAATCAAGTGCTGGGGAGGTACTGAACTTTTATAGCCTGAGACTTAACACAAACTTGAAAGTAAATTTCATCATTAAAGCCAGAAGATATGACAATAGTATTCCTACTTCTTTTAGGAGCCAACACTAGAACACCCACTGGCAGTGAACATCAGGTATTGAAGATTTTTTCCTTTTAACAAAGGTCATCTTCTTTATCCATCTGCCTTTTTGTGTGGTAAGACAAAAATCAACTCAGCTCACACAAGATTTGCTTCACGTTTCTCTTGAATAATAGAGTTTCATGTATGCAATGAAAGTCTCATTAGCCATTCCTTCAAGAAATTACTGTTTGTGATTTTGAAGTTGTTCTGATTTCACCAACAATAAGCAGAAGATCAAATATGTTTTGTACTGATTTCACCAATAATAAGTAGAAGATCAAATATGTTTTTCACTTTATGGTGCATTTAGCCAAGAGTTAGAAACTTTATTTTCATGGATTACAAGAACTTAGGTGTATTAAAACCATGAAATAGTTCTTAATATGTACATATTTGTTAAACATAAACTGAGGCATTGCAAATTTGACATACTTTGTGATATCAAACAAGCACAACTGAGAATTTGAAAATAAAACTTGGTTTAAATAACTTCAGTCAATGTTTACGAATGACTAATTGCAAAACAAAAACTACAAGGCAAGAATGATAAAATCAACAGAATTTGAGGTGTTTAGTTAAGAAAGATGGAAAACATGGCATGTGTTACTCATATCTGATAATCCTACAGGATCTGTTTATATCAAGATCTAGCTATTGCTGGAAAAGTCTACAAAGAATTTTACAGCTGGAAGACTGGAAAAATAGTTTTAAAATATTTTAACTTAGGAAATTATCCATCTAATTTGGTTTCATTTTCTATCAATTCAAAGTCAGAAGCATAAATTAACCTCAGTAAATTTCTTACATTATGAATCATTAGTCCCATTGTATCCATTGTGTTCTAATGAACAGACTTTCTTAGTTAATTAGGGAAAACCTCTTATTTTCACTCCCAACCTAGACACAAAGGCTGTGTACTACATTCAGACACTGAGAACTACTCAGTTACCACTCTGTTATATTACTGATGGGAGTAGAAATCTGCAATTTCAGTAATTTCAGAACAACCACACAACAATAACAACAATAGACCTCCTACGAGGTGCCAGAAGATTTTCTACACTACCTTCATTGTTACAATAATACTCAAAACCACCCCGTTACTTTGTTGCAATCATTTTTATACTTTATATATGAAGAAACTAAGACCCAGGTTGACTGATTTTCCTAAAGTCACATAATGAGCAGGTGGCAGAAGTAGGATTTGAACTTGTGCCAGGCTTTAACATCTGTGCTCCTAACCTCTCAACATAATCAAGATTTAAGCAGCTCTCATCTCTTGACTCAGAAATTCTGCTTCTAGGTCTCTATTCTAATAATCTCCAGTATTTCTGATGAGATGAAATTTCTTAATATCGAAGGGTTGTTAGGTCCCCACTCATTGTAAAAAGATTTCTGTCATTTGCAACTCAATCACTGCTCTCAACCTCTGAGATGATTGTATTTTGGTCAATCTACTGATGTTATTCAGAATCTGACCACAGAAAGAGGAGTTCGTGCGTAGAGGCTGGCAGTAAAGTGGAGGAGACAGAGATGGGCAGAGAGTAAAAGCCATGAGACTTACAGAAATAGGAAAGATTTGGAATGCTCAAAAATTGCGGGGTGGGGAGATGCATCAGGAAAAGGAAGTCTAGAATAGAGTTTGACAAGTGAGTAGAAGAAAGGAAAGAAAAAATAACAAAGAATATAAAGTGATCGTTTCAAAAGTCTTTTAAGACTATGATTCTCAAAGTATCAGCATCAAATGGGCATGTGTTAG
>RJWT010029657.1:0-14868 GCA_004365215.1 Cuniculus paca | reverse complement strand
TAAGCCTGTGCTCTGACCTTCCTCCATTGCCTCTGGGACAGCCTGCTGGCAAGAAGAGTAAGGCAGTGCAAGCAAGAGGTGTACAGCAGTGCTGACCAGAGAAGACATCCTGAGGAACAGACACCTCCAAGGAAAGGCTCAACATCAGTGATATGGCTGTCTAACATTAGAAATCTAAAAGCATCAATGCAGAAAACAAAATAAAATAGAAAACAACAAGACAAAAAAGCAAACTGCAATCCCAAATGCCTAGCCCACCCAGGACAAGTTCACAAAACAAAGAAACAGAGGAAATAGGAAGCCAACAAATGAAGCTCTCTGAAATGATAGCAGCAGAAGTGAAAAAACAAATGAAAGAAGTCATAGAAAAAATAATCTCTAAGGTGCAAAAGAATTGACTATAAAAATAAAAGACATAAAAGCAGACATAGATAAGCAAATAAAGGAGCTCAGAAAAATGATGCAAACCATCAATGCCAAACAGACAAGAAATGGAATCAAAGAAACAGATTCAAACAGAAATACAAGAGATTAGAAACTTCATTGAAGGTATACACAGCACACTGAATGAAGGCAAGGGTAGAATATTAGATTAAGAAGACAGGAACATAACTAGTGACCATGAAAAGAGAGATACATTAAAAATTGCAAGAGATCATGAAAAATCAATCTGACAACTACAAACTAAAGCAAGCAAAAACAACGTAAGATCTGTGAGAAACCTGGAGATAGTACAAAAGTCAATAGAAACCTCTTCACAGAAATAATGGCAGAAAACTTACAAACATGGATAAAGAATTTGACATACAAATAAATGAAGTATATAGAACTCCAAATAGCCAGAACTAAAATAAATCTATATCAAGACATGGAAAAAGCAAAATTCCAGAAATTCAGCACAAGAACAAAATATTAAAAACAGAGAAAAGAAACATCACCTATAAAGGAAAGCCCATCAGAATCACAGCACACTTCTCAATACAAACCTTTAAATTAAGAAGAGTTTGAAGTATTTCAAGCCCTAAAGGAAAACAATCTCCAAGCCAAGTTGATGTACCCCACACAATTATCTTTCAAAATTGATGGAGAAATAAGATACTTCCATAACAAAGAACAACTGAAGAAATGTGTGACCACCAAAACAACTCTACAAAATGCTCTGAAAGACATATTAGAAAGAGGTAATGAAGACCACAAATGCAGGAATACCAATAGAAAGAAGCTACCAGGCAGGACAACAATGAAACAGAGTTGCAATGAAGAAACACATTTAACCCAAAAAGAAACTCATAGACTAGAAGTCAAAGGATGGAGAACAATTCTCCACATCATAGCAGCCCAGCAAAAATCAAGGATAGCTATTCTATTTGCAGACAATGAAAACTTCAAGCCAAAACTGGTCAAAAGAGACAAAAAATGTCACTATATACTTATTAAGGGAAAACTCCAAGAAGAAGAGATAACAATCATAAATATTTATGCGCCAAACACACACTTGCCCAACTATGTAAAACAAATATTAACTGACATGAAAAACCAAATATACACTAACACAATTTTAGTGGAAGACCTTAATACTCCACTCTCACAAATGGATAGATCAACAAGACAAAAAATTAACAAAGAAATATTAGAATTAAACCAAATCTGTGAACATATGGACTTGGTAGATGTCTACAGTTTTCCATCCCAAAACATCAGAATACACCCTCTTCTCAGTGCACATGGGATGTTCTCCAAATAGATCATATACTAGTTAATGAAATATGCTTTGGTAAATGCAGAGGAATTGAAATCATCCCATGCATTTATTAGACCATAGCACAATGAAGCTGGAAATCAATGACAAAGGAAATCACAAAAACTACATTAACATATGGAAATTAAACAACACCCTTGTGAACAACCAATGAGTTACACAGGAAATTAAAGACAAAATTTAAAAGTGTATACAATTAAACAAAAATGCCTCTACTACATACTGGAAATCATGGGACACAATTAATGCAGTCCTATAAGGGAAATTTATAGCAATGAGTTCACACAACAGAAATATTGAATGAGTGCAAATAAACAACCTAAAAGAAGAACAAATCAAACCGAAAGCTCATACAATGGAGAAAATTATAAGGGTAAGAACAGAAATTAATGCAATGGAGACTTGAAAAATAATACAAAAAATCAATGAATTGGCCTGGGATTTGGCTCAGTGGCCTAAGCACCTACCGGGCAAGTGTGAGGTTGTGAGTTCAATCCCTGGTGCTGAAAAAAAAACAAAAAAAGAAGTCAATGAATTTAAAAGTTGGTTCTTTGAAAAAATAAATAAAATTGATAAATCATCCACCAACCTCATCAAAAAGAAGAAAGAAAAAACACAAATTCAAGCAATTAGGAATGAGAGGGGGGAAATCAAACCTAATCTCACCAAAATCCAGGAGATCATCAACACCTACTTTGAGAACCTATATTCTAATTAGATGGAAAACACAGAGAGAATGGACAGATTCCTACATACAATTGAATTGCCAAAACTAAACCAAGAGGATATAAAAATTCTAAATAAACCAGTATCAGCCAATGAAATTGAAACCGTAATTAAAAGTGTACCAACAAAGAAAAGTGCAAGCCCTGACAGAGTCACTGATGAATTCTACAAGAAATTTAGAAGTGAACTAATGCCACTAATGCTGAAACTTTAAACAAATTGAAAGGAAAGCAGTACTTCCAAAGTCATGCCTGGAAGCAAGTATTACTCTGATTGTAAAACCAGAGAAGAACTCAGTTAAGAAAGAAAACTACAGGCCAATCTCTTTATAGAACATTAATACAAACAATCCTTAATAAGATACTGGAAAACAGAATGCAACAAATCATAAAGATTGTACATCATGACCAAGTACAATTTATCCCAGAGATGCAGAGACGATTCAACATATGCAAATCAATAAATGCATTACACCATATTAACAGAAACCAACGCAAAAATCAAATGATCATTTCAAAAGGTGCAGAAAAAGCATTTCACAAAGTCCAATACCGATTCATCATAAAAACTGTACAGAAAATTGGAATAGATTGTCTTTGCCTCAATTTGATAAAAGCCATCTATGACCAAACCACAGCCAATGTCATACTAAGTGGTCAAAACCTGAAAGCTTTCACTCTAAAACCAGGAACAAGACAAGGATACCCATTATCACCTATTCAATATAGTTTCTATTCGATATAGCTCCTATTCGATATAGTTCTGGGAACATTAGTCAGAGTAATTAGACAAAACAAAAAAATAAAAGAAATAAAGATGGGAAAACAAGAATTTAAACTATTGCTATTTGCAGATGACATGATACTCTACATATAAAACCCCAAAAACTCCACCAAAAAACTTATAGATTCAACATCCAAATTCAGTAATGTAGCAGGATATAAGTCAACACTTAAAAGTAAATAGCATTCCTATAGAAAAGCAACAAACTCACAGAGAGAGAAATTAGGGAGAGCACACCTTTCATGATAACATACAAAACAATGAAATACTTAGAAATCAATCTAACAAAGGATGCACAACGTCTGTACAGGGAAAATTACAGTACCCCAATAAAGGAGATTGAAGAAGCTATCAGAAAGTAGAAAGATACTCCTTGCTCTTGTATAGGAAGAACCAACATTGTGAAAATGACCACACCTGCATAACTGTTACACAAATTTAATGCAACCTCAATCAAAATACCATCAACATAGCTCATAGATCTAGAGAAAAAAAAGTCCTAAAATGCATTTGGGACCCAAAAACACCTGGAATACCAAAATCAATTCTGGGCAACAAAAGTAAGTCAGGGATATCACAATTCCAGACCTGAAATTACACTACAAAGCTACTGTGATAAAATCAACATGGTATTGGCAAAAAAAATAGGCCTGAGGATCAGTGAACAGAACAAAAGATCCAAATGCACCCCCAAACTCACTCTGCCACCTTATTTTTGACAAAGGAGCCAAATATGCTCCCTGGAAGAAAGATAGGCTCTTTAATAAATGGTGCTGGAAAAGCCAGCTCTCCAGATGTTGAAGACTAAAACTAGTTTGACATCTAACATCACACACTAAACTAGAGTCAAAATGGATCAAAGATCTAAATATTAAAACAGAAACAGTAGATCCACTGGAAGAAAAGGTCCATAGAAATCTTGAAGACACAGAGTTCATGAAACAACCCAAACTGCATGGGAAGTACTTCAAAGAATCAACAACTGAGCAGGGCATGGTGACGCACTCCTGTAATCCTAGCATTCTGGAAACTGAGGCAGGAGGATCCACGCAAGTTTGAGGGCTATAAAGTAAGCCAAAGACCAGGCTGTACTATATAGCAAGGCCCTGTCTCAAAAAAAAAAAAAAGGATCAACAACTGTATTAAAAAGTTTTTGCAGAACAAAAGAAATCACCAAAAGAGTGAAAAGAAAACCTATGAAGTGAGAAAAAATTTTAGACAACTTAGACAAAGGACTTTTCTCCAGGATATATAAAGTATTGAAAAAAAATCAGGCCCCCTAAATTCAAAGACCCAATCCAAAAATGGTCATTTGAGATGAATATGCACTTCTCAGATGGAGAAATACTAATGGCAAATAAGTATATGAAAAAATGTTCAACATCATTGTTCATTCAATAAATGCAAATTAAAACAGCATTGAAATTCCCAGGAAGAATGGCTATCATCAAGAAATCAATGAATAATAAATGCTAGTGAGGTTTTGGGGAAAAAGGAAGACTCCTCCACTGTTGGTGGGAGCATAGCCTGGTACAGCCACTGTGGAAATCAGAGTGGAGATTCCTCCAAAACTACAATTAGAAGTCCCATTTAATCCAGCTATTCCTTTCTGGGTATCTTCCCAGAAAAATTGAAAATGTCATGCTTCAACAATATATGTGCACCCATATTTATAGCAGTACAGTTTGTAATAGCTAAATAAATCTTGGAAATAACACAGGTGCCCATCAACTGAGGAATGAATTAAAATTATGTGTTTTTTTAATACAATGGAATACTATTCAGTTACAAAGAAGGATAAACTGGAGACTTTAATAGGTAAATGGATGCAACTCGAGACCATACTCACGAGTGAAATAAATTACTCATATATGTAAAAATTGTATTGTCTCACTAGTGTGAGAAACTGAACAAGTGAATAGGATCTGAAATGTACACTAGATATTGTGAATTGGGAAGTAACTGTTCAAAGGAAAAGACAAACTGTGATAGGAGAAAGGAAAAAAAAACACATATATATATGAATGCACAGCATAGTTAAGATAGCTATTAAGCTGTCTTCTCTCTGATCCTTGAAAAAATGTTTTGTGCTAACATTGTTTAAACAAGTTATCATGCTTGTACTCTGAATAACTACTAGGAAGACAATGCACAGTGTATCAGCTAGTGTAACTGTCTCACTAACCTGTTTTGTAACTCTGTTTCATTGGTTATCTTTTTTTCCTCCAGAAAATAAAAAAAGTAAATAGAGTTTAATTAACTAATATATTTTCCTTTTCTTAACAAATCTTGAAAACCTACATGTTGAACATGCAGTAATAATCTAGAAGATATGAAGTTTTTCTCTTCTCAGTGGGATAGCCACAAAGTCTTCTTTACATACCTCCAGAACTATTAAGCTGCCACAAGGTAAGGCACAGAGAGATCGCTCTGCAATGTGCAAGAGGCTCTTCACCTGGCCTTTGAGAACTCCACGAAGGATGGCTGGGAGCTGCAAGGCAAAGATGATACTTGGTAAAGCTGATTCCATTTTCAGGTGCTTCCTTTCCCAGGGATGGAGACTTCATAATTCTCAAAAATCAGGCTTTGAGTGGGGCGTGGTGGCTCATGTCTGCAATCCCAGCACTCGGGAGGCTGAGGCAGGAGGATCGTTGCAGGTTTGAGACCAACCTCAGATACAAAGTGAGCTCCAGACCAGCCTCAGCTGCATAACGAGACCCTGTCTGAAAACAAAGAAAATCAGACTTTAGGTTGACAAAAAAAATGAATTGGTATCTTGCACACTAAGAAATTGGGACAGTCATTGTAGTATTACCTAATGTTCATGTGCTCAGTTGATTTAATACAATGCAATTCTACAAAAATTGACTATTTTCAGAAAATTAATGTCGTTCTTCTGTTACATAGGCTCAGATTTTTAAAAAACTAGTAAACAATAAGCATAAAAGGATTAAATTCAATCAGTTCTCATAAAAACTTGAAGAGTACCAAGCACAGATGTCAGTAACACTCTGGTAAAGTGCTAGACCAGGCCACAAACACACACATACATGTGGATAGCACATCTGGAGATCTTTATCACAGTGCACAATGCCAAAGATACGAATGTTTAGCCAGCCTTCTGACATGAACTGTGTTGTGTGCTTTGAAAGATGTGCCTTACGCTTATAGTGGAAGAGAAATACATTCAGGAATTGAAGAAAGTAAAGGGGTTATCTGCAAGCATGTAGGAGTGGCTTAGAAATGACAACCAACTTGACAGAGAGAGAAGAGGAACAAGGCAATTACTGATCAAAAACTGAAAAATTTTAGAAACATTTAAAATCAATATTAAAAAAGGTATAGGCATTAAAAAGCAATCACAAAAAAAGAAAAAGCAATCACTTTGAAAAGTCTCTAAATAACTAATAAGAAAAGTACTATTTCCTTTTGTAAAAAATATAGGGCTCTATTTCTGTGCATAATTTGATTTCCTATAGATAACCAAAGATGGTGTGGAAGTGGACCTGCTTTCCTGCTCATGCACAGTCCTTTGGAAATATCGAAGAGCAACAGTAAAAGGAAGTCCTCATTTATTTTAACCAAGGTAAAAATCTTACACTGTGCTTATATGTTTTGAAATTTCAAAGAAAAAATTGACATTGCTTTTTAATTATTTAAATAATAATACTAATAGAAGATTAAATCATTTGGATCTTAAAAGACACGAGGTTATTCCTCTATCTACGTGCTATCCAATGGTGCCCAGATCTGCCAAGATTCCTACCTCAGAAGATATGGAAGACATAGCACAATTCTCCAACCATACACCTGGAAGATACATATCTCCAAAATAATCCCCATTTTCAGATACAGAAGTTTAATTTAATCTACCGTATGACATAGCATATTCATAGGTCTGGGTTTAATGGTATGGAGATGTGTAGGAAGCCATTCTGCTTACCACAAAAGAAAATGTATGAGTCATAAAAAAGGGTAAATAGGATAAGTGACAGAAAAATTTGTGCAGGAGTTCTGTAGGTCTGAAATAATAACATACCACAAAATGGGCTGCTTAAGTAGCAGAAACTTATTTTGCCACATCTCTGAAAGTTAGCAGTCTGAAATCACGGTGGTAGGGTCAGTGCTGAGGGCTGCACGGGAAGGATGCACTGTAGGCTTCTCCCCTTGGTTCGTGGATCACCTCTTCAAGTCCGTACGGCCTTTGCCCTGCATGGTTGCCTATGCTCAGATGGTTATATAAACAACTCTTACAAGCATACCAGTTACACTGGCAGACGGACTCTCCAGACTTCAATATGATCCCATTTGAACCACTGATTACATTTATTTTATCCATTTCCCATCATATTTTGAGGTATAGAAGGAGGGTTAAGATAGCAGTACAGGAATTTTTAGGGGAGCATTATACAACCTGTAACAAATCCATAAGCGATTGTGCATATGTTAAAAATTTGGCACAAAATGTAATTCTTTTTAGGTGCATATTCTCAAGCACATTGAGTCCCGAAAATAATCCTGAATAAAGAGTATAGAAATATAAAGAAATGGTTGCCACTGTTGATTTCCTGTTGTCTTGTTGTGAAGTCCTGTGTTGCTTTCATTGTTCCATTCTGATTTGCTTTGTTCTGTCTGTTCTGTTCTGTTCTGTTCTGTTCTGTTCTGTTCTGTTTTGTTTTGTTTTATTCTCTTTAAAATTAAAAAAGAAATACAAAGAAAATACAGGTAAATATATAGAAAGACTGTAGGATACGAGAATACATACAGGTACATGCATTTGTATATATTCCTGTGTTGTTCATATAACCACTTATGAGAGCTGCTCTTCTACTCATTGATGAAATTATTTTGGAAACACTTAAAAGTCAAATTTCACACTAAGTTTCCTTGGATACTAGAATCTGTCTTCAAATTTTTCCAGAAGACATATCTATTTTCTCCATGTCAGGAAAATTTGCCATGATGTATATGTTTGGAAATTATGAGAGCTCTGTACAAAAATAAAATACAATTGTCTGCACATCCTGCTTGGCTTTGGAGCTGCGTGGTGTCCGCAGCTTCGTGGACATTGCTCTGCTGAGCTGAGGGTGTGCAGACACTCGGCTGTCCTGTGAGCACAAGTCCAGTGATGTCCCCCAGGGGCAGGAAGTCAAGCAGACACTGATAATTCCCAGGCAGTCACAGATCCTTTGTCTTCACTATAAACCCCACATTTCTAAGGTCTTTGTGCTGTCTAAAGAACGAGGGTAAGAACAAATTTCTGCGTATCAGAAATATGGACCACTGTTGCTCTTGTGATTAGTGGCAGGACACCCAAATTATATGAGATATTCTGAAGAGGAAGGGCAAGGCTAACACAAATTTAAGATAAATCTTTGCATAATAGCACCTGTGACATAGCAACAAAACTGACAATCAATGAATTTTTGTGCTACTGTTCTTTCATTCGACAAACCTCCATCAAACACTACAGACTATAAACCCCGCATCATGAGAACTTGAATCCACAGGAGTGTGCACCTGATTTTTACGTGGCATTATTTAGACTCAGGAGACTGAAGGAAAATCTGACAGAGGGATCCTCTCTTCTCTGCAGCTTCATTTTAAATCAAAGGACCAATTCAGAAAAACAGTAATCCTTTTTTGTCAACAGCCTGCCTCTTTCTATACTTCTACCGAACAAAATGTTCAAGGGCAAAATTCGTTGCTGAGATAATAGGAACAAAGGACACTGCAGCAGGTGCTAAATGAACAGAAGCATGACAGCATTACCTATGGCTTCCAATTTTCCAGGGAGGGTTTTTCTGCCTGGTTAGGCAAGGAAGTAAAGGCAAAGGATGGAAGGACACGTTTTGCCAAATTTAAAACTGTCTCAGAATGTATTCCTTCAAATTTTCAAAAGAGTTCAAACCTCTTAGTTTCTAAGGGTTTTTTTTTTTTCCTACTGAGAAATTGGAATATTTGGTGGGAAACATATTCCAGAAAAAGAGAGAAAGAGGCAGAGACAGAGACATGCATGTTACTCATACTATGTTTTATATATTGATAAATTAGACACTTAATCCATTAAATCTTTGTTTTAACACATAGAAATGTTCATACTTATGAAGTACCATAGGCTATTTTCATGTGCATTTACAATACATAATGTTCAAATCAGGGTCAGCATATCTACCCAAAAATTCATCATTTTCTTGTAGCAAAACATTCAAAATTATTTCTTCTAGGTTTTTACTGTTACCTATCACCACTCTACTACATAAGAGAATAGCAGAATTTATCTTCTTTATTTAAATATAACTTAGTACCTGTTATTGCTGTCCTAACAAATTACCATAAATTTAGTGGCTTGAGACAACATTTGGTTTCATATCAGCTTCTGTTAAGCAGAAATTCAAGTACAGCATGGCTTAATGTGTTTATCTGCTTAGAGACACACAAGCTCAATATCAAGGTGTGGGCAGGACTTCATTTCTTTCTGGAGGCTGTGGGAAAGATTCCCCCTCCAGTCTTATCCAGGTGTTTACAGAATTCAGTTTCTAGTAACCATGGGGCTGACCTCCTTATTTCCTTGCTGGCTGCTGGCCTGGAATCACACACAACTCCTTCGGACCCTGCATTTCTCCTCACGCTGCCTTCCGTCTTCAGGTCAGCAGTAGTGGTGAATCCTTCCAGTACTCCTACCATCTCTTCTATACCTCTTCTACATTTTGTTCTGCACATCTGTCATCTGCCTCTGCATAAGGTTTTCTGCTTTTAAGGGCCTATGGGATTTTCCTGGGCCCACCCAAATAATGCAAAGTTATTTCCCTATTTTAAGGTCCATGAATTTAATACCATCTACAAAATCCCTTTTTTAAAAAATGTAATATATTCATATATTCTGGATATTAAGATGTGGGAATTTTGGAAGGCCATTCCACCTGCCACACAGTTATTAGAGCAAGGTGGTAAGGGATAGATCTTTCAAGCTTGAAAAATTAAAGGTAATATATTTTCATACAATATTTTTCAGATACATAATCTTTAAGTATTTCAAGTCATATAAGAAATCCATAGGTAAAGCCAATAATATTTTTGGATCAAATTTTCACTCACTAAACTAAAAAATTACTCATTACTTGTCTCCGTATCACTTATTCCATACTACTGAATAATACAGAATGTGTCATTTGCTTTATTTTTTGAAGCAGATAGTGGTTGAGTGGCTTGTCCACAATCACTTTTCAACAATCTCCATGTCTTCTCTGTGACAGTTTGTTTCATACTGATTAATGTTAAAGTGGACTTATGACATTTTTCTTAGTAATCTAAGAGGGACAATATTAAAGACAGTGAATGGATAGCTTCTATTAATTAAAAGTTATCCACAGGAAAACAACAGTTGACAGCAATGTTGTGACTAGATTTCACTCTACAAGTTGAGCATTTAATAAAGTAGAGAAAAGAGATTCTTTATCTTGCTACTTGTTTTTGCACTTTCAGGACTGACCTGTCATACTACTATAGAATATTCTATTTCCAGACTTTTGAAACTCCAGGAATGATGTCACCAAGCAATCTGTGACAATGTGCCACACTATTAGTGTGTGTAAATTGGTAGTAAATTACCAGCTCCCCATGGGTAACAAATATATGTGTTTCTGAGTGTTGCTTGAGACCATAAAATGAGGTTATACATTTGCATATTGTCAAGAAATTCATTAACCTTTTCTGTTTTCAAACAGAACTGTGTGAAACATTCCAACATATTAGAAACCATGGGAAAAATATAAATTGTACTACTTGAATATTTAGGTTCCTAGTTTCTTGTCAGATTGAAAAATAAGTAGCACCACAGGATTTCCAATATCTACCTCTCTCCGCTTGATGCAGAAGACATTTTGATCCATAATTAAATTTGTGCTCTTTCTTGCTAACAGAATTGAAATATCCTACAGTGTTTTGTAAGGAGTTTTGACATTATCTTTCCATTTAGAACCATGTTGTGACAGCTCACAATTTTCCTTCTAAAAGGGCATGAAAAACACATCACACACTAATTGAGATGCTGCCTAATCAGGCAAAATCAGATCTCTTTTGGACCAACTATAGCTTCTGGTAAATCTAGGTGCATAAAGGAACTAAGTTAAATTACTGCCAAACATAATACAATAAGGAAATATATTTTGTTCTACTATAAATATCCATAATTATGAGAACTCTTTCCTCCCCTCCTCATCGTCTTTATTCCTTTCCTCCTTTTTCTTTTCTCCTTCTTTTCCACTAACAAAATAATCTTAGTTTTCAGACCTGTAAGCCCTAACGTTTGTTCGGTTATATGTATTAGCATTTCCAAACAACAAAATGTTTCAGTCTGAAGAAGAAATGAAATTCCCAATAAGTTCTAATACTTATCAAACAGACACCCTGGTCAAAGCTCCTCTACTGCAAAGACAAAGCAGAAACATGACTGTAGGTGGCTGAAGCCTGATTGCAAAGATGACATCATTCCTACCAGTTGTATGAATTTGTATTAATTTTATTCTTTTAGTATTTTGATAGACACTTTACATGAAGTTACTACATGCCAAACACTGCTGTAATGACTTGAGGCAAAATGGCAGCAAATCACAATCAGTTCTTGTCCTCATGAAGTTCCCAGTTAATTATTAAGTGAAAGACAGTCATCGAGTAATTACACTGGAAGATAGGAGCAAGTTAGTACATGTGTTATATGGAAAACAGTATATAACTGGGGACTAGGGTAGTTTTTCTGAGAATGTGAAATTTTAGATCTTGAGATCTAAAGAATGAATAAGAGCTCACTGGGCAGTGGAGCTTGGGGTGGACAAGGAAGCATTCCAACAATCTAGGCAGAGTCTCAGGTGTAACCAATCTCTCTCTCTCTCTCTCTCTCTCTCTCTCTCTCTCTCATGCACACATGCACACACAAGCATGCATGTAAATATGTAAATATTTTATTTTGAGGAAGAAAGAAAGATCTTAAAACTTTAAAAAGAGTAGACTACTGGATTTCTGTTAATTTTGGGAATATTCATCAAAGTTGGGTCTTGGAAGAGAAAGGCCTTATTCTTCGTTTTATTTTTTTTTTCACATGTTTTGTTAATTTTAGCAATAAAAAGGGCACAGGAATAGAAACCTGATATTTCACTTATATTGCATAGCAAGCTAACAAAACTGGACATGGAAGATAAATTATAGAACAAATCACTTTACTTATTGTTTCTATGACTTTTTAAATCCGCTTTTGGTCTCTCGAATAAGGCTGAAGTATAGTACACTGGCAAAAATAGTAAGAGGCAAACAAGAATAGTGCCAAAGTAACAGATACCCAAAACCAAATACCATGTAAAAAAACATCATACAGTAACCATTTATCAGATTAGAGCAGCAGGAGAAAGTTACTTCTAAATCATAATCATTTTAGTGGTCTTTGTCAACTTTGCCACATTAACTTTGCAACATCATTCTTCATTTGTAAAATTCATGTCAAAACAAGTAAAGGGGCTGGGGAAAGTCAGTTAGTTCATTCCAATAAATTACCTCTCCCATTCTCATACACATGTCCATCAGCACAAAATTGAGAAATAATACCTAAGACTAGGAGATTTTAAGTTATGAAGCAAATTAAAATGGAAAAATGCAAGAAAATAGAACCAATGGGGTTGAAAAAGCCCCTCACTGAAAAATCTTTATTAAAAAAATAAAATTAATAAAAATAGAAATAGAAATAGAAATAGAACTCTACTAGTACAAACTAGCCTGAGTGGTTTGATGGACAGAGTGGTTGGGTCAATGGTCACTGTATGTCTATGAATGGATTTTCTTCATTCATGCTAAAGTGGCACATGAATGTAAGCTATTAAGGACAGGTACTATATATTCATAGGACTCAAATACTTACTGTATATCCTATAAATAAAAAATATTTTACTTTGATAACTGACTGAATATGTGGGGACTCCATGTAAGCAACCATATGGTTGTTTGCTGTACACTCCTGTGCAAATATAAAAAAAAACTTTTTTTTTTGCTATAAGGCTTTGACCCTACAGTTTTCACAGCAACATAACTACCATCCAGCATGTACCATATTTTGCAAGCCTTCAAGTTCAACAATTCAATTTTTTTATTTGTATTATGTCCAAATGCAGCATCCTTGAGGAGTAGAGGTCAGTTAATCATTCAGAGGCATACAAACATCTCCTGATTCATCCCATCAAGGTGGATCATTCTGATCTTCTCCATCATCAACCAGCTCTTCATCAGCTTCTCGTACTTCATTCTCCTCATATTCTTCATCCTGAGGGAATTCTGTATCCTGTCTCTGATCTACACCTTCTTGCCCTCCAGGTTGTGATTTATCTCACGGTCTACACAAACACCCTGGTGACGAGATTCATGTCTTATTCCAACACTGGCTGCTAACATGAAAGTCTTCTTACACACCATACATTGTATTTTTTATCCTTTGTATGCACCAAGGAATGTCTTTTTACATGTTCTCTTCAAGTAATCAGCTTCCCACAAATATCACAGCTAAATGATCTTACTCCCCTATGAATCAGCAAGTTCCTTTTTAGTGCTTGTCTGTATTTGGCCACATAGCTACAATGAGGGCATTTTAACTTGTTCACCATGATTAGAGATGATTCATCATTTTCCCAAGTTTCTTGCTTTGGCCAAGATTCTGGCAATACTCCATACTTGAAATCACTTGAAGCACCTGGTAGTAATCCATACTTGAAATCACTTGACAGGCAAGGTATCAAACCATACTTGAAATCATGTGAAGTACCAACATCGCCTCCATCTTGAGCACACCAGGCTTCAGCCAATAGACTTGCATTTATACCATCTGGTCCTAAGAATAGAGCACCATCCAAATCTGGTGCCTGTTTGATGGTTAGGGTCTTATTCTCTTCTGGATGGGCAACAGGAGGCTTGTATCACTGAGGAATCTTCCAAGTTTGTTTCATTATCAGGTGGTGTATTATAAACAAATCTCTTTGTAGTTTGGTTTTTTCCTCCTTGTTTTGCCAGTCTCTTGAATTCCCTGGGAACCTATATTACTCCAAATAAACACTTTTGTTTGACCTGGAGACCCATTTTCAGCCAATTCAGGAGAACTGTGCTGGGTCTAGTTGCTGTCACTCATTTGGAAGGCTTCCATTTGGCCCTCGTCGACATTAGAGTTATCATTTTCCATTTTTATATTATTTGCCAAATTGGTAAGATTCTGTGTTGCCCAAAAGCTGGCAATTTTTTGATCCCGTGATGAAGACAGACCATCTCTATTGATTGATTTTCTATTATTATAGTCCACAACCACAGACTCTGGAACTTCTCATTTAATGCTTATATTTAAGGCATCTCTAATAAAATTCCAGCAAGCATGAACAATTTCACTCATCTGAAGGTAGCTGGCCACTGTCATCACTTTAGTGGCATTTTGGCTAGTGAGCACCAGGTTACCAGAATTCAAGAAGTCCAAGATGACTGGAAAACCTTGAACTAAATCAGTATCTAAATGGGTAGTATTATTTTGATTAGGGCTGTCTTTGTTTGAGAAACAATATAAAGTCTTAAAGAAACGG
>RJWT010029656.1:0-14861 GCA_004365215.1 Cuniculus paca | reverse complement strand
CTTGTGGCGCACGCCTGTAATCTCAGCACTTGGAAGGCTGAGACAGGAGGATCCTTTCGAGTTCAAGACTACCCTGGGCTACAAAGTGAGCTCAAGGCCAACCTGAACAGCATAGCGAGACCCTGTCTCAAAAAGACAAGGGCCAGGGATTTAGCTCAGTGGCATAAGCGCCTGCCTGGCAAGCGTGAGGTCATGAGTTTGATTTCTGGTGCCAAAAATAAATAAATAAATAAATAAACACAGGGGGTCAAGCATATAGCTCAGTGGCACAGTATCTGCCTCTCAGTGTGAGGTCATGAGTGCGATTCCTGGTACCAAAAAAAAAAAGAAAAAGAAAAGGAAAAAGAAAAGAAAAGAAAAGAATGCAGCATCTGGGGATAGAGAAGAACCTATTCTCCATTAACTTATCCTGTTCACTACAGTTGCTCTTTCAAGAAAAATGTACCACCTCTCCCACTGTGTTCCTCACTTGCTAATAAAGTGGATCAACCTTGGAGGTCGCTGTGCCTGTCCACTAGAGGCAGGTTCCTGCTGGTTGCCTTCAATGTTGTTTTTTGTCTTTATTCCTTGCCATTCCCTCCTCAGGTATTGAGGTCGGGAGTCTGATCAGCCACTGGCAATTGGTGCCCAAACAGGAACATGAGACTTGGAAGTGAAGACCCACCAGAATGAAAAAAAGCAATGCAGATATTGGGGTGGTGGGGAGGCAGGGAGGGATTCTGCAGGATGACTTCAGAGTTGGCCGAACAGAAGTGAAAGTAAGTAGTAGTGCTGCATTAAAACTTTTCTTTTTCTTTTTTTTATTTTCTTTTAAAGAGAATAAAACAGAACAAAAACAAAACAGAGTAGAACACAACCAAGCAGATCAGAAGAGAACAATGCAAGCAATGTAAGACTTCAAAACAAGACAACAGGAAATCAACGGCTACCATCATCTCTTGTTTTCTTTGAAATAGTTGTTCATACCTTCACACACAATACATTCAAAAAAACCGAGTAGTGTAACACCAATCAAAACAAAAGAATGAAAGCCTTACAGGCTTTCAAACCAGACAGGAAGGATTCACCAATGGCTACCATAATGTCTCTTGTTTTCTTCAAGATAGCTGTCCAGACCTTCCCATGTATTTCAATCAAATGATAGAGAACCAACTAAAACCAATCAAATCAAAGAATAGAAGCATTATTGTATTTCAAAACATGATGATAATAAATCAGTAATGGCTACCATAATGTCTTATTTTCTTCACAGTAGCTGTTCATACCATCACCTTTAATAAAAATCAGTTCTTGTAAACTCCTTAGGAGTAGTTCTAGGCATGTATCAGCCTGTACACGTACATCTGTCCTTTCTGTGTTAGGCAGAATAACATAACAAAACACAAGAAAAACAAGAAAAAAAAAAGACATAATAGTAACAGAGAATCCAAAACAATAACAACATAGGCCTTCCAAACAAGTTGGTAGGAACATGACAAAGGTTGTTATTTTGTACAGTTTTCTTCAAAAGAGCTACTCAGATTACCAGATACAGATATGCAAAATTGATCTAATCCTATGAATGTTAACTGTTTTTTTCCAAGAACATTTTTTTAACTTTTTTTTCTTTTTTTCTTTTTTTTTTTTTAGTTTTAAAGAGGATAAAACCAAGGAAAATAAAACAGAATAAAGCCAATCAGAACAAACCAGAGTAAGCAATCCAGGTCTTCACAACATTACAAAATCAACAATAGTTACCATAATGCCTTTTGTTGTCTTCAAAATAGCTGCAGATACCTTCAGACATAAAATCTGAAGGTATCTGTAAAAATCAAATAGAATAGAATAGAATAGAAACAATAAAAACATAACAGTGGATACAATAAAGGACTTCAAACCAAGACAATAGTAAATCCAAATGGCTACCATAATATATCTTACTATCTTTGAAATGGCTGCTCATGCCATCAGATATAACATAATCAAACAAAGCAAAAGAGAATAAAACCCAACCCAACAAAACAATGAACAATGTAGGACTTCAACAGAAGACTACAGAGAATCAACAGCTACCACCCTCAGGGGGAGACCCCCCCTAGATGCCACACTGCATACTCAACAGATGATCAGACCACTGGCCCTAGACCTGCAAGGTCAGTGAAACACCGAAGCACTACAGGCATTCAATTGCGTTTCACCTTGATAACAATCATCAGAGCCTGTGTTTCGCTGGATCAGCCGGTCGCTTACACGGGTTGGGAGGGCGGGCGGGGATTAGTACTTCTTGTTTGCCAGCCCAAGAGCTAGAAGGGGCTGGGATCTGGCTGTCCCCCTGCCAGCGGTGGCCTGTACATCGTGCTAGTTCGGGCAGGCAAGGTTTGTTCTCTCTCTCCGAAGTCCGCGATAGCATTGTCTTATGGGGAAAGGCTTGGCTCTGGATGTCCCTTGTCCAAAAATTTTTTAACTGGGATAATCAGAAAACATTTGTCAGTAGAAGAACAGAGATATGTACAGTTGTGTATGTTACTCAAACAGGCAGTGGCCCAGGTCAGTACTCATTCTGTCTCTAAAATGTTACAAGACATTATCAGATGTAACTCGTGGTTCCTGTAGGTGGGAACTTTGCTTCTTTTTTTTTCTCCCCCTCCCCCAGCACCGGGGATTGAACTCACGACCTTGCACTTGTCGGGCAGGTGCTTAGACCGCTGAGCTAGGTCCTCAGTCGTTTTTAAGACAGGGTCTCACTATGCTGTTCAGGCTGGCCTTGAGCTCACTTTGTAGCCCAGGCTGGTCTGGAACTCAACAGCAATCCGCCTGTCTCAGCCTCCCGAGTGCTGGGATTACAGGCGTGAGCCACCATGCCCGGCTAGGTGGGAACTTTGGGCACAAAAAATTGGGATAGGGTGGGAAAAAATTTAAGAAAGGCTTGTATTAAAAAAAAAAAAAGCCAATTACCCAGGAGACTTTTTCTTTGTGAATCTAATAAAGTTGGTATTGGGACCTTTATGTGCTATAATGGTTACTACACCTACTACTGCTCCTCCTAAAAAGGAAAAAGGAAAAGATCATAAAAAGGTACTCTTTCTTGACCCACACCTTTGCAATTTCTGGAGGCTAGTGGGGGTCATCCTTGCTTGTCTAAGTACCAGTAACTTGTTCAGCAGGTTATGATGGTGGGGGATCCCATTGGGTTCTTTTGTTTTTCTATTGCTATTAAACAGGAAACCAATAATTACCACTGAGGGATACATAAACATCACAGGATAGAATACAAAGTTTAGAAAGAGTTAAAGTGTAATAAAAAAGTACATGGATCTGGGCATGGAGGCACATGCCTGTAATCTCACCACTAGGGAGGCTGAGGTAGGAGGATCATTGCAAGTTAGAGACCAGCCTACACTACAAAGTGAGCTCAAGCCCAGCCTGAAGTGCATAGTGAGACCCTGTTTCAAAAAGACAAAAAAAAAAAAAAAAAAAAAAAGCTGGGTGTGGTGGCTCACGCTTCTAATCCCAGCACTCGGGAGGCTGAGACAGGAGGATCGTTGTGAGTTTGAGACCAGCCTGGGCTACAAAGTAAGCTCAAGGCCAGCCCGAACGGCATAGTGAGACCCTGTCTCAAAAAGATAAGGGCCAGGGATCCCAGTGGCCTAAGTGCCTGCCTGGCAAGCGCGAGGTCATGAGTTCAATCCCCGGTGCCACAAAAAAAAAAAAGTACACGAACCCTTTATATTGGACTCCATTTTGGTAGGTCTGCATATGGCTCCACAAGATATTAAGCATCTTGCCAGTTCCTGTCTATCAACAGGTCAATATCTCCATTTCAGTGTAGAACAAGAGGTTACAATAGATGAGACAGACAAAAACAGGGCAGCAGGAAGACCAGGTATCATGGAGGATATGTTGCTGGGAATGGGACCTTATGCAGATCTTACACAACAATTAACTTATCCTAATAAAGCATATGAACAGATACATTTAATGATAAATGGACATGTGTTACAATTGCTGAGGAAGGTACTCCAGTCCAGTCTTTTTATGTATCTTACAGAGGTCATAGATTACAGGAGGCTGTCCACAAACAGATCCTTCATTCACAAGCAGCCAAAATTATCACACTTGGCTTTTAAGAATGTAAACAAGAGCTGGGTGTGGTGGCACACGCCTGGAATCCCAGCACTCAGGAGCCTGAGGCAGGAGGATGGTTGCAAGTCTGAGACCAGCCCGGGCTACAAAGTGAGCTCCAGACCAGCCTGAACCGCATAGCAAGACATTGTCTCCAAAAGACCAAAAAAAAAAAAAAAAAGTAAATAAAGATTACAAAAGATCCTTGGGGCTGTCAGGGCCATAAAAACCTTGGAAATTATCTAAGAGCTTGTCAAGATATAGGCACCAAATCTTATAAAAGCTCAGTGTTAACCCAAGCTATGTTAAGTCTTACTGGGTTGGGAGAGTCCCACAAATACTGTTGAAAAAATAAAGGTCTGAATAGGTGACAAAAAGTATGGAGGTGACTGAGCTGAAGGCTAAATAAGAGGGCGGGAAGTTGCCCAGAATTCTTAAGACAAAATAAAATACAAAAAAAAAATTGATTGTAAGAAGTTTTTATTCCTTCTAATTTTTATTACAAGAGATCTCTATTAATTGACTTATGGAAGTTCTGACTAGTCATATAAGAATTTTTTTTTGTCTTTTTTGTGACAGGGTCTCATTATGCAGTTCAGGCTGGTCTTGGGCTCACTTTGTAGCCCAGGCTGGTCTCAAATTTGCAACAATCTTCCTGCCTCAGCCTCTCAAGTGCTTACAAAAAATTATTATAATTCAACTTGACCAAATACATCTGAGTGCATTCTGGTACATTAACAATTGTTTTACAGGTGCCTGTCTGTCCGTTTAGTTTGTGACTGGTTATAATACTTACAGGTGTTTTGTTTGAGTTCAACAATTTTTTTCTTCTTGCATTTTTGAATTTTTAAAATATTTGTCTATAGTTTAAGTTGGCTTATGGTTTTTTTTTTTTTTTTTGTGGCACCGGAGGTTGAACTCGTGACCTCATGCTTGCCAGGCAGGTGCTTACACCACTGAGCTAAATCCCGGCTTATGGTTGTTATTAGAGTTAAGCACATGCTTCCACTCAGGCTGCCAGTTGATCAGAATAATGTCAGGACTGGTTTTATAAATGCAATGCATTTTGTTGTCTCTGTATAATAACTTGAGAGTCTTTCATTGGTCAAAAGTAGTATGTTTATTGTTATGATCTGGTTCTCAGAGATTATCAGAAATTTGTTAAGATAATTAAATGGGAACTGCTTAGGCTTAAGGAAACTGCTCGATAGGACTCCCCTTGGTAAATCTGCCTGAAAATATTTTCTTCCAGTCTTTGTTCACTAATGAGACCACAATAATTTTCATAGCCTCATGCAAGACACACACCAGTAAACATTGCTGAACATATTGTGATATCTTTACACTGGTCATCATCAAAAGGCTAAGTTTTCTGGGGGTAAAGTAATAAAGTTTCATTAAAAGATGCTCTTGGTACAAAACTAAATTAACAGACGAAGATCTCCATATAGCTATGACATTTAGCAAACGGATGTTTCTCATAGCTTGTCCTTTGGATGCTTACAATATGTTCATGTCTCTGTAGATACTTATTCTCAAATGATTCATGCCACCTGCCATGGGGACAAAAAGATAGGACATGTTCAACAACACTGCTAATCTGCTTTTGCTGCTATGGGAGTCCCCTGTACAATAAAAGCTGATAATGGATATGATAATGGATATGCTGATATGTCAGCAAGGCATTAGTATCTTTCTTTCAACTTTGATATATTAAATATCTCACAGACATCCCTTCTAATCCTCAGGGCCAAGCCATGGTAGAGCATGCACACCTTTCTTTAAAAACAAAATTACAGAAACAAAAGGAGGGAGTACGGTTACCTCCACAGGCACAATTAGATCTTATTATCTTTATCCTTTCTTTCTTTCTTTCTTTCTTTTTTTTTTTTTTTTTTTTTTGTCGCACCGGGGATCAAATTCATGACCTTGCACTTGCCAGGCAGGCGCTTAGGCCACTGAGTTAGATCCCCGGCCCTTGTCTTTTTGAGACAGGGTCTCACTATGTTGTTCAGGCTGGCCTTGAGCTCACTTTGTAGCCCAGGCTGGTCCTGAACTTACCATGATCCTCCTGCCTCAGCCTCCCAAGTGCTGGGATTACAGGTGTGAGCCACCATGCCCAGCTTTTACCTTGAATTTTTCAAATCCCCTTGCAAAAAGTAAACATACTGCATCAGAACCTCATTGGCAAAAGAACAAATCAATGAGTACACCTAAGGCTCAAGTGATAGGATATTTTAAAAGCGGCACAGAGAAGCAGGAGCGGCGCAGTAGAGAAGCAGGCGATAGCTAAGGGAGGGATTTATTGGGGGTGAGGACGCGGGGAGGAACGCTCACCCAGCATGGCTGAACTACTACCTCCGCCGGGTACAGAGGGGGTGGGGGTTATATGATCTCTGACCGGAAGGGGATGGCGCTGGGGGCGAGCACTGATGACGTGTAACCGACTGGCGGGAATTTCAGCATTCCGGCGCACGTAGGAGGAAGCTGTAATCGGGGAGGGAGGGGCTAGTGGTTTGGCTATACCACTGCCGTTATGTCCAGTAATTTATATTAGGACAGAAACCTTTCATCAAGTCCTGTGGAAAGACATCCAAACAGGAAAATGGGATGACCCTGTGCAGTTAATAACATGGGGATGAGGGTATGCATGTGTATTAAGAGGTCATGGAACAGAATTGTGGATGCCATCCTGGAATGGGTGGCCATGGAGAGAGATCTTCAAACCCATGGGGAAGTCTGCTGCCACAAGGCCCATTTTGAATTCTATGCTGGATTGATTATATTAATGTTTGTGTCTTCTATTTCTGTTCCTAGTCTGCTACTGGGAACATCAAATCAGAAAACGCAGCTGGGCATGGTAGCACATGCCTGTAATCCCAGAACTCAGGAGGCTGAGGCAGGGAGATTGTTGGGAGTTTGAGACTAGCCTGGGCTACAATGTAAGCTCAAGGCCAGCCTGAACTGCATAAGGAGACCCTGTCTCAAAAAGATAAAAAAAAAAAATCAGAGAATGCCTACATAATATCTAATCTCAAGTCATGCTGTTTCAACTCTTGCAATTATAGAAACAAAAGGGGGAACTGTTGGAGACCAGGAGATATGAAATAATATTTTACCATGCTGAGAACCAGACTGTGTGACTTGGATCCCACGGTCTCGAGGCTAGTGTGGCCTTGCTTTAGGAACAGAGAAGTACATGGAAGGCTACCACGCTTCCTGGCTGTGTTGAGAAGGCTCATAACTGCAGCACTCCTAAGGCAAGATAACATCTGTTGAGGATAAGGTAAAGAAGGCTGGAATCTGGGTAAAGGGAAGAACCTGTCCTCCATTAACTTGTCCTGTTCACCCCAGTCACTATGCTAAGGAAAGCGCACTCCTCACCATGCTCCTTACTCGCTAATAACAGTAGGTCAACCATGAGGTCATTGTGCCTATCCACTAGAGGAAGGTTCCTCCCGGTCACCTTATACCTTGAATATCGTCTTTTGTCTTTCTTTATTTTCTGACATTCCCCCGTCAGGTATGCAGGAATCTGATCAGCCCCTGGTCATTCCTCAATGTTCTTAACTGCTGGCTGATCGTCAGTCTTTTCAACACTGCCCCTTAATTTCTTGGTGAGTTTAATATGTATATTGATGATGTTTCCAATACCCTGATCCCCAACTTCTTGAATGCATACCTCTTTCACGGTCCCTCAGGCCGTTCTCTAGTTAAAGCTTACTAGTAACTGGCAAGCCTTCAATAATTTCAATTGCGTACATGCCCATCTCAGAGCAACAGCTCCCATCTTTCCAGCTCATCCCGCTAGATCACTATTTCCTAATGACTCCTCTGTCTCACTGGGAAATTAAATTTATCCTATCACTGCTTAACTGCCTGCTGCCTTTTTCCTTCTCCTGACCCTACATAAATTTCAGTTAGTCAATAATCACCCCATTAGATAGATCCTTGATTTCCTCTCTTGATTTGTCACACCTACCAACAAAACCCTAACACTAATCAGTGTTTGTCTATCCCACTGTTACTCCTGCGTAGTTGAACACAACTGGATGAAAAATGCGCTTTGAATTCATGAACACTAATTTCATGTAATCTCAAAATATTGCCTGATAATCAAAGATTTTCCAAGTTATTTACTCCTGCTTTTTTATTTTTTGTCTATGTAGTTCAAGCTGGCTTTGAACTTGCTATGTAGCCCAGGCCAGCCTCAAACTTGCAGCAGTCCTGTGTCAGCCTCAGTGCTGGGACTATAGGCATGCAGCCCACACCCAGCTTTCCTATTTTAACCCATTTGGGCTGCTCCAAAAATAGTATATAGTTTATCTCTTTTTTTTTTTTTTTTTTTTTGCGGCACTGGGGATCAAACTCACAACCTTGCGCTTGCCAGGCAGGCGCTTACGCCACTGAGCTAAATCCCTAGTCCTTAGGTTTTTGAGGGTCTCACTATGCTGTTCAGATTGGCCTTGAGCTCACTTTGCAGCCCAGGCTGGTCTCGAATTTGCAGCGATCCTCCTGTCTCAGCCTCCCAAGGGCTGGGATTACAAGTGTGTGCCACCACGCCCAGCTGAAGAATGAATTTTAAGGAAGAAAGAAGTTAAGAATAGGAAAATTTCCTGGGGAATAGGAATACTTGCTGAGAGACCAGAAGGATCCCTAATTGGTTGCCAACAAGTGTACTTCTCTAAAAAGGTTTTATAGAGTAAAATCATAGAGTGGGTACAACTTGGGTCAAAACTATAATTAACCAGTAAGATTACAAGTATAGCCACTTGGCAATATTGCTCCTATAGGGCTGGGGATCTAGCTCAGCAGCCTAAGCGCCTGCCTGGCAAGCGCAAGGTCGTGAGTTCAATCCCCGGTGCCACCAAAGAAAAAAAAATATTGCTCCTATAGTGACAAGGGCATATACATGACATCATTAACCCTGGTTAATAATTTATAGTCTTAGTCTTGTCTTTAATCTTAACAGTCTTAGTCTTAGTAAGTGAAAGGATGGTTCTCCCTTAATGAGATAATGGTTTATTTATATAAAAAAAATCTCAAAAGTGTGGTACCAACAATCTCAAGCTTTTGTTTATCCCTTAGGAAAATATATAAATCTGGCCTTCATGACTTTAATTTTCTTTAGTTGTGTTTCTAGCCAAAGTTCTGATGTGTTTTCGTCAAGGGCCTAGCCCTGTCTGACTGCATATAACATTTCTACCTGATTTAGTTGTCTGTAATACTGTCAATATCCCTAACGCCATCATCTTGGGGGTCAGAAATTCAACATACGAATTTTGGGGGACACAAACATTCAGACATTATTCATTTTTACTTACATTATTTTATGTAATTCTTCTTGCCAGCTATCCAGCACTTTTGACTCTATCTTATCCTCAGTGATAATTCTTTTTCTTATTTACTAGAGAAAGTTGGAGTAGTCAGAAGAGACTTCCTGCCCCTACCTCTACTGTATCTCTTTTTTTTTTTGCGGCACCGGGGATTGGACTCGTGACCTTGTGCTTGCCAGGCAGGCACTTAGGCCACTGAGCTAGAACCCTGGCCCGTGTCTTTTTGAGACAGGGTCTCACTATGCCATTCATGCTGGCCTTACGAGAACTTTGTAGCCTAGGCTGGTCTCGAACTTGCAACGATCCTTCTGTCTCAGCCTCCTGAGTGCTGGGATTACAGGTATGAGCCACCACGCCCAGCTCTACTGTACCTCTTTTGTCGACACATACACTATGATTTCCAGTCTGTTGCTATAAGCTGGCTATGTGTGTTTTCCATGTTTATATCTAAAATCAGCCTTAGGGCCGGGGATTTGGCTCAGCAGCCTAAGCGCCTGCCTGACAAGCACAAGGTCGTGAGTTCAATCCCCTGTGCTGTAAAAACAAAACAAAACAAAACAACATGAAACAGATAAAATCAGCCTTGTAGCTTGTTTTTTAGATTAAGGGTCTGCAAACTGTGGCCTATGAGCCAATCTTACTCTGTTTCTGTATGATCCATTGAGCTAAGAATGGATTTTATATTTTTAAGCCTTTGAGTGGAAAAATACACAACAGAGATAATGTGTTACGGTTTAGCTCAAGAATGACCCCCAAGAGTGTGTTCAGAGGTGTGGCTTGTGGAAGGTGATTTGATCACGGCGGTGCTATAGCTACAGGAGGTGGGGCGTGGTCTGAGGGGAGGGTCATTGGAGGCTAGCCCAGGGTACGTGTCCCTGCCTGGTTCTTCCCATTTCTCTCTGCTTCTTGGTTGCCAGGATGCAGGCAGATTTCATCTACCCAGCCCTTCTTACCTTGCCATTTCTGCATTTGAGCGTGCTGAGTATGGACTGAGACATCTGAAAACCGTGAGCTAAAATAAACCTCCTTTTTAAATTGTGTATATTGAGTATTTTGTGCCAGTTATGAGAAAGTGATTCAGATACCATATGTGTCCCCAAAGACTAAATACTATCTGGGCATTTACAGAAAAAAAATTCTTATTCCCATTTCCTCCTACCTACTCACCTATTCAATATTAACATAGCAATTCTCCTGTCTCTCTTCTACATGAATCAGTATTTTCTTCTATATATATTTTTTTTTTTTCTTTTTTGGTTTTTTTTTTTTTTTTTTTTTTTTGTGAGACAGGGTCTCCCTATGTAGCCAAGGACAGCCTTGAATTTACAGTGATCCTTTTGCCTCTGCCTCCCACCTACTGGAATTACAGGTGTGTACCGCCACACTCAGCTCACCAGTATTTAAGTACTATTTCTCTCATCTTTATAAACAAAAACAACTTAGTGTCACTTACTTCCTAGTCAATGTCTTATTTCTTCATTCCCCTTTTCAATCCAGCACCTTGAAGTAATTGTCTACACCTGCTGTTTTAAATCCCTCCCTTCTAATTCTTACTTGACTCTGTTTTAATCAGGGTTTCTCCCGGCCATCAAAACAGTTGCCCTTGTCATAGCTGCTATGTGCTCTTCTAGTCTGTTATCATTTGACCTATCAACAGAATGAGTCACTCCCCACTCCTTGATTTACCTTCTTCCCTTAATTTCTAGATTCCCACATCACTTTTTTAACTTTCCTGGTGTCTCTGCTCTAGGACGGAGTCTGTCTTTCTCCATTCTGTACATTTCAGAGGTCTCACCATTTCCTGGCTTCCAAGTCTGGTTATGCTGACTGCTCCCAAGTTTACATGTAGGCTTGACTTCTCTCCTGAAATTCAGATTCCTGTATCTAACCACCTACATAATATCTCCACATGAATTTTATTTATTTATTTATTTATTTATTTATTTATTTATTTATTTATTTATTTTTGGTCCTGAGGATCAAACTCAGGACCTCATGCTTGCCAGGCAGGCGCTTATGACGCTGAGCTAAATCCTCAGCCCCTCCACATGAATTTTTAAAAAAAATATCAAACTTGTATTCAGTGCAAACCCCTTATCTTCAACTCTAAATCTGTTAAGCAATCATCCTCATTTCACTTATGTTAACTCACTCTTTTTGTTACTAAGGCTAAACCTTGACCCTTGACTTAACTCTTTTACACCACACATATTCTGTCCAAAAATTCTGTTGGCTCCAATTTCAAACAGAACCAGAGTCCGGCCACTTCTCAGCGCCTTCCTTCCACCACTCTGGTCGACCTGTTGTTTCTCACTTGGACTATGCTCAGTTGTGTCCCGCTTGACCTCAGGCTTCTGCTCTTTCCCCATATAGCATTTTCCAAGCTCCACGCAGCAGCCCATGGTGTTTTTAAACTGTAAGCCGCACTGTATTACGCATATGTTCAGAACTCTTCATAGTGAAACCTAAAGTCATAACTGCTGTCAAAAAGCGCGGCTGGAACCAGGTCCACTTGCCTCTTTGTGACCTCAGCGTCAGTTTTCCTTCCTTGTTTCTCTGGAATACTACAAATTTAGGGCTTTTGCACAAGTTGTTTACTCTGTGTTCTTCTGCTCATATGTGACTAGCTCCCTCGCCTCTAGGTCTTTGTTTGTATTTCACCTGCTCTGTGGGGCCCAGGAAGAGAGAAGTCACATGGCGCCTTCTGCAAGCCTACCAGCGCCTGGGCTGCGTGGGCTGAGAATCGAGAACCACCCCCCACCCAGTACCAACTAGCTGGTTTGGAGGACAGGCTGAATTGATAGCAGCTGAGGTACAAAAACAACTGAATGCTTGTATTGTTTGGTTGACTTTGCAGGCCTGGGGCCAGCAGTCTGAACATCTATTGGGAGGATAACAGTATACAATATAGCAAATATAGGGGATTTCCTTCTATCTTGTTTTTGAAATCCGTTATTGTTCTCAGTGTTTTGCTTTGTTCTGATTAATTGCTTTGCTTTATTCAATGTTCTGGGTTTTTTGTTTTGTTTTATTCTGTTTTGTTTCGTTTGATTTTGCTATATCTGATGGAATGGATGACTATTGTGAAGATAACAAGATATATATATATCTTGTTATATATATATATATATATATCTCATGAGACACTTTTCATACCAAACATTAACATTTACTAGGATTCTAGCTGGGCATGGTGGCACACACCTGTAACCCCAGCACTCAGGAGCCTGGCACAGGAAAATCACTTTGAATTTGAGGCCATATAGTGAAACCTTGTCTGAAAAAAAAAATTATGATGATTCTAAAGTAGTCCTAAATTGGCCATGGTGAGACACACCTGTAATTCCAGCACTGAAGAGGCGGAGGTAGGAGGCTTGCCGTGAGTTCGAGGCCAGCCTGAACAATGTAGTAAGACCTGGTCTCAAAAAACAAAACAAAACAAAACAACAAAACAAAACAAAACAAAACACTAAACAGAAAACTGAGTATGATTCTAAAGTAATCCTAAAAACCAGCAGTGACCATGTGGGACTGGGATGAGAAGCAAGAAGCCAATCCAGAACCAGGGATATAGCTCAGTGTCACAGCACCTGCCTGGCAAGTGCAAGGTTGTGAGTTCGATCCCTGGTACCAAAAATAAATAAATAAATAAATAAAATGAAGAAGAAGAAGAAGCCAATCTAACCCTTCCCCTGAAGGGCAGTGGGTGGACTGGGAAACAAAAACACCTCCCAAATCAACCAGTTGCATCCCCTGGAAGCAACTGGTTGATTTGGAGGAATATAGGCTGAGTTGATAGCAACTGAGGTACAAAGACAACTGAATGCTTGTATTGTTTGCTTGACTTTGCTGGCCTTAAGTTAGTAGTCTGAGCATCTATTTAGAGGATAACAATATGCAATATAGCAACTACAGGGAATTTCCTTCTGTCTTATTTTTGAAATCCAGTATTGTTCTCACTGTTTTGTTTTGCTACATTTTATTGTTTTGTTTTCTTCAATGTTCTGTTTTGATTGGTTTTATTCTGTTCTGTTTTGTTTGATTTTATTAAGTCTGATGGTATGGGCAGCAATTTTGAAAATAACAAGAGGCATTGTGAGAACTGTTGTTGATTTCTTGTTATCTTGTTTTGCAGTTCTATGTTGCTTTCACTGTTTTGTTTTGACTGGCTTTATTCTGTTTTATTTTGGTTGGTTTTATTCTCTTTAAAATAAAATTTAAAATACCCTAAAAAAAATTGAGTAATCCTGAAGTAATTTAAAATGTATGCTATAGGGGCTGGGGTTCTAGCTCAGTGGCCTAAGCGCCTGCCTGGCAAGCACAAGGTCGTGAGTTCAATCCCCGGTGCCGCAAAATAAAATAAAATAAAATAAAATAAAATAAAATAAAATAAAATGTATGCTATAGATCTTGGAAGAGAAAAATAGTATGTGGCACTGGTGGCAAATCTATGCCCTGTCTGTCAGCATGTAAGCCAAATTGCCCCAGTAGCCAACGAAAATCTAAACTAAAATCTCAGTATTCAGTTTTATTTGCAGTGTTGCAATAAGTACATGGGTTTTGGGTGGTTGTTTGTCACTCGGTCTCTGAAAGGTTCACCATCACTGCAAGTATATGGGCTGAAGTGGAGTGTCAAAACCTGGCTTTCCAGGCGTGGTGGTGCATGTCTGTAATCCCAGCACTCGGGAGGCTGAGACAGGAGGATCATTGTGAGTTTGAGACCAGCCTGGGCTAGAAAGTGAGCTCAAGGCCAGCCTGAATGGCATAGTGAGACCCTGTCTCAAAAACACAAGGGCTGGGGATTTAGCTCAGTGGCCTAAGCGCCTGTCTGGCAAGTGTGAGGTCATGAGTTCAATCCCTGGTGCCACAAAAAAAACAAAAACAAAAAAACCTGGTCTAGTTTAGATCTTTATATGTTCTCAGTGTAGTTTCAATACTTTCTAAAAACATATTCTTGGGTACTGAGTGGCATATTCTGTAGATGTCTGCTTGTGATTATTAGCCTCAGGATAAAAACGATAAAGCATATGCAAATTTATGACTGTGACTTTTCTTCTATACAATAATTTTGTTGTATCTTATATAAATTTGAAACTTCATGATGAAGAAAACAGCACGAATAAAGTTAAAAGTTAGAGTTTTAGATTATAAAGTTTATAATGTAAAATAAGGTGATGGATTTAGATAAAATAATTGCTATACATAAAACAGTAGTGAAGTTAATATGTGCTGCATATAAAGAGCTCCTAAAATTAGTGAAAAGATCAACAACTCAACAGAAAAATTGATAAAATATTTTAATAGATAATTTAGAAAAAATACAAATGGCCAATGATAAATATTCAGTCTCATATATAAGAAAAATAACAATGAACTTTTAGTTTAAGACTAGATTGGGCACCCAGATGTACTTATCTTTCAAGC
>RJWT010029655.1:0-14862 GCA_004365215.1 Cuniculus paca | reverse complement strand
ATATTGATAGAACCTGTCTCCTAATCCTGTCTGCCTGTGTTTCCTTTCATTGGTGAATGGAAGCCATCTTCACTCATGGTGGCAGCAACATGTACTGGCTCATCTTTGTCCTATTTTCCTGCTTTTGGCTCCATACTTTCCACTCAACTGCTAGCCTTGCTGGGTGATCCCCATCTGCCACTGTTCCTGGAACCGTGGTCCTTTGTATCTCTCTCTAGAATGTCCTTCAGTATTCTTCATAGTGTCAGTTTGGTGGTTATGAATTCCTTCATTTGTTCTTTGTCATTGAAGTATCTTGTTTCTCCATTCATTTTCAAACATAGATTTGCATGGCACATCAATGTGGATTGGAAGGTGTTTTCTTTCAGGACCCAAAATACTGTAGTCCAAAATCTTCTTCACTTGATGGCTTGTGTTGAGAAGCCCATTGTAATTCTGATGGCTTTTTCCTTTATTATTGAACTGTTCCTTTTTGCTAATAGTTTTTAATATTCAGTCCTCCTGCTGAATTTCTGGGATGCTCATTATTCTAAGTCTGGGTGTAGGTTAAGTTCAGCTATGCTAAGCTGGAATTCTACACACATCGCTATGTCAGGTCCTTTTGACTTGCTTGGGAAGATTTCTGCTATTACTCTGTAAATAGCCTTATGATTTTACTCTGTAAATAGCCTTATGATTTTACTTGCATGGACCCCTGCTTTTATGCTGACACCATTGACTCTTAAATTACTCTTCTTTGCATCATCTTGCAGGCATGGAACTGTTACTTCCTGGATCCTTGTTATTTTTAAGACATTTTTCATTCATTGTCACTAGCTGCAAACCTGCCTTCAAGAAAGTGTACCTTCAGTTTCTTTCAAGAAGTCTTGCAAGCTTTCAATGGAGTTTTTACTTTCCAGGATATCTATTTGAATCTCTTTCATGCATTTGAAATCTTTCTTAAAGTGTTCATTCAAAGTTCCCTCCTTGTGCTAGACTCCTCTATTTCTTTCTCTGTCTTCTTTAGATACACTCAGAAATTCTTTGATTATTGCTTTCACTTGTTCTTTTACCTGAAATAGCATTTCAGATCTAATTTCTTTTATGTCATGAAGTTATTTCTTTACTTTGCTTGCCATCATTTCTGAAACTTCAGATGTGTAACTTTCAGTGTCTTCCATATTTACCTGTCCTGGATGAATTCTGCATGGGTTGGAGGCCAGAGACTGCCTTTTGCTTTTTCCTCTTGACATTTTCCTGGCTTCTTCCAGAAAAATGGATTGTGGGGCCCCTAGCAATTCCTATGTTGGCTGTCCATCTGCAGTGTAGGGGAATGTGTCAGGCACATGCATTTCTCCTTTCCTAAGTTCTGAGGGAGGTGCTGGGGTGCAGGGCTGGCTTCTTAAGACATACGCAGCAACTCTAAAGCTCCCCCCAAGGCCATAGGTGCATCGCACCTTCATTGGATCTCTCCACACTTGGTGGCTTCCAATAACCAATGGCAGCTGGCAGGCTCCCAGGGGAACCCATGTTCAGTTTTGTCTTCTGATGTTTATTGTTCTGTGCTGGTGTCTCTGCACCCCAGAGACATGCTGGGTATGGGTCTTGTTGGGGCTTCTGGATGTAGGGGTTGAGATGGGACTCCTGTCAGTGGAGTTCTCCAGAATCCCACTGTAGACTCCTCGCTGCTGCTTCAGGTGCTTCCATGTTACTGGCCTCAGTGATTGCTTCACCCTGCAGAGGTGTGCACACCTATGCAAATGGGCTGTTTTTCTGGGTGTTAGGGTTTACATCAGTCTTACATTCTTATAGCTGACCCACCCTCCAGGGTGCATTGGATGAGGCCTGGATAACAAACTTGCTGCCTTGAAGGGGGTCTGCCCTCTGGTGAGGAATGGAGGGGCAAGGAGCATGCACTCTCCTCCAGCAGGCATTGCCCTCAGGGAAGCAATGTAGGGGCACAGAGCATGGACTCATGCTCTTCCAGGTTAAAGATGGAAAAGCATGCTTCCACCTGGGTTGCCAGCTGGTCCACAGGATATCAATATTGGCTTCATCAGTGGTCATAGGAAATTTATGAGGGTAACAAAGGGGACCTTTCAGGATTGGAACATTATTGATCAAGGCTCTCTTTGGTGAATAAAAGAGCAGCAGCCTGGGAAGTTATCTGAGTCATTGTTGATTCATAGAAAGCTCAGTGATCTTCACAATCTTATGGGAGACACCCCAATGTTATTGAAATAGATTATTGTTAAAGACAAAGCACACCTTTCCATGGGCTAGGTTCCATCAAGACAAGGGAGAGACTGAGCAAAAAGACAAAGCATGCGTTCTTGTGAGCCTGCCAATATGTGGGCTGGGAAATCAGGAGAGCCTATCCCACCCCACCCTGTATGTACCTGGCAGATATGGGGGGTTCAGGTGAGATAACACCAACTGAGGTGAGAATAGCTTGATTCTTCAGTTTTTTGATTCACACTGCAGGCCTGGGGTCTGGGCATCTGTTTGGAGGATGGCAGCGTGTACTATGGCAGCAGTGGGGGATTTTCTTTTGTCTATTGAAATCCAATGTTTTATCTTGTTTTACTGTTTTGTTTTCTTCTTGGATCTGGTAATCTGTGAAAGTATTTTCAACATAACTGTACAGTATAACAACCACTGTGCAGTTCCCATAGTCCATTTTGGAAAACACCTTTAGCTCTTGGTTTTGTTGTCATTTTGCTTTTCTTGTTTTGTAGGTTTATTAGCATGTTGGTTTTTGTTTTTTTCCCCTCTTTAAAATAAAAAAAATGTTCAATAGATACTGTGGGGCCAGGGATTTATCTCAGTGGCCTAAGCACCTGCCTGGCAAGTGCAAGGTCATGTGTTTGATCCCTGGCACTGCAAAAAAAATAAATGTAGATACTATGAATTGGCAAGATACTGTTCAACAGAAAAGACAAATTACAGTAGGGAAAATGAAAAATGGGTAAAAGGAAAACATACATGTATTCACAAGGTAGTCAAGGTAGTTATACAGCTAGCTTCTGCTTGATAATTGAAAAAATGTTTTGTATTAATATCGTTGACACAAGATAACATACCTGTATCTTGTACTCTGAATAACAAGACACCCATATACAATGTATCAAGTGTTGTTACTGTCCCACTATTCTGTATTGAACCTTCTTTTCATTATTTTTCTTTTATACTCTAAAATAAAATTTCAAAATATTTTATAAAAATTATATGTAGATATATATTGTCACATGTTTACAATGCTTTTGTTGAAAGATTAAATTTTCTAGAAAATAAGTGTCTTTTAATTAAAGAGTAAAGCACAGAAAAATCAAAAAGCCATAAAGCTAACAAACAACAACAAAAGTCAAAAGAGAAAAAAAATGATACAGCATTTCAAAACAAGATGATAGGAATTTAACAATAGCTGTTGTATTACATGTTGTTATCTTCAAAATGGTTACTCAGGTTGAGATACAGGCATGAAAAATTAAACCATATGATTTACCTTTCACTATATCTATTGTAACATTTGAATCTTATTGACTATCAGTTGCTTACACTGGTGAAACAATACGGTGTCTACACATGAGTCTGATTTATTTCACTGATGAGAATGGTCTCTAATTGCATCCATTTTCGTACCTCTTGGTCAGGGATTGGAAGAACCAACATAGTGAAAATGGCCCTACTACCAAAACTGTCACAGATATAGTGCAGTATCAATTAAAGTGCCATTAGCATGCCTCACAGACCCACAGAAAACATTCTGAAAATTCATCTGGAACCAGAAGAGACCTTGAAGAGCAAAGGCATTTTTGGCCCACAAAAGAAAGCAGGGAGGCATTACAACCCTTCATCTGAAATTATGCTACACAGCTACTATAAGAAAATCTTCATGGTACTGGCAAACAAACAAACCTGATGATCAATGGAACAGAATAGAAGATGCATATACAGCTATAAACACACCCAACCATCTTATCTTTAACAAGGGGCCAAACACTGGAACAAAGACAAAATCTTTAATAAATCACATTGGATAAATGGGGTTTCTACATGCCAAATAATAAAACTAGACCCGCATCTATCATCATGCAACTAAACTAAAGTCATCATAAACTAAAGTCAACATAAAATAAAGTCAAAATGGATCAAAGATCTCAATATGAAGAGAAAAACCCTAAACCTACAGAAAGACAAAGTAGGTAGAAATATTGGAGATATAAGTGTCAACAGAGTGTTCATGAACAAAAAGCAAACTGCATGGGAAATACTTCAAAGGATCAACAAATTGAATCTCATCTTATTAAAAAGTGTTTCTGCACATTCCAAGAAATCACCAACCAAGTGAAAAAGAAAAGTCACAAATTGGTAAAAAGTCCTTAGTCAACTGTTACTCTGACAAAGAACTTCTATCTAGAACATAGGAAGAACTGAAAGATATCAGGCCCCTCACATTCAGAGACCCAATCCAAAAATGGGCATCTGAGATGAATACACAATTCTCAGATGAAGAAATATACAAAAGGCAAGGAAACACATGAAAAAATGTTCCACATCACTGGTTGAGAAATGCACGTGAAAACAACACTGAGATACCTTCTCCATCCAGAAAGAATGGCTATCACGAAGGCATCACCCAATAATAAATGTTGGAGGAGCTGTGGGGGGAAAGGAACCCTTCTCCATTGTTAGTGAAAATGCAGACTGGTGCAACCACTGCGAAAATGAGTGTGGAGATTCCTCAAAGAACTAGGATTAAAGGTTCCATTCGACCCAGCTATTCTGTTCCCTTTTTCCGACAATTGAAAACATCATACCACATATATATATGTGCATCTTTGTTTCTAGCAACACAATCTGCAATAACAGAAATACCATCAACTGAGGAATGGGTACAAAAGATGTGGTGTTTCTATACTTTGGACTACTACCCAGCTAGAAAGAAGGATAAACTTGAGGCTTTAAAAACAAGGTTTTTTTACTTAAGATGCTTTGGTAAGAATGCATTTGCATGGCTGTGATGATTGGTTCTTATTGCTTTTCTAGCATATTGAACATAATTTAGACTTCACATGTGTGGGTCTTCTGAAGTGTGGAAAGGGAATAGTTTACAGTGATAGACTTTTCTTTCAGGAGACATTGGCCTTTAACAAAACCTATGTAGTGTGCATACCATTATAGGACAAGTGAAGCAAAAGTTTCTTACATCCAAGAGATGGTTGATTTTGAACAGTTATATTGAGGTGAAATGAAAATTTGTGTTGCAAAATGTCATGAGTTGTTTGCTGCAAAAGAACGTATGTTTTTTGATTTCTACTTGTCTATGTAAGATGTAGAACTGTTCATTAACATTCTATAGGGATTTAAATACTAGCACATCCAAGGTGGTGACAAAATGATGGTTCCATTTTATGTTCTAAGGTGCTTGATAGTCAGGTAAGACATTGTATTAAACTTCCTGCCTCCAGGACACTCTAATGGCATTCATTTTTCTCTTCTGGATGTTTAACAACTGAGGTTTGGAAAACAAAAATTAGAAAAAAAGATGGAAAGACTGTATTTTGGTCCTTGACCTCTGAGGTCAGTGAGGACCCAGGAGAGAAGAAAACCTCTGTTGCAACATCAGAGAACTCAGTCAGTCCCCAGTCTTCTGATCAAGGTGTTCATGGGACCACAGAGGAAAGTGATCAGTGGGGTAGAGTGTGCCTAAGGAGAGTCACCAGCAGAGAAAAAATTTTTCCAAGTTTTCACAGAAAGCAACTTGGTCAAGCAAGGACTGTGACTCATGCAGATGACTGACTCTGTAGTAGCAAGTGATGATTTGCATGGTTCCTGAGAGGACTTACCTGACTGTGATAGACACCAAAATAATAATTGAATTTCATACAGATCTCTAACTTGGTCTTGAACATTTTATAGAAAAGTGTGACAAGAAAGGAAATTGGATTATGTTTAGAAATTTTAGTATTTCTTCATGTTTTCCACTTTGAAATACAATGCATTTGGAAAACAAGTAAGAAAAAACTTTCTGCAGAGTCCTCCAAACACACTTCCTCCAACTTCAATCAAACACCTATGGATTCCAACTACTCAGACACAAAATGGGGACATGCCCAGAGCAGTCAAGCTGGAGCTCCTTCATATGTGCAAAGCCCAAAGCACAGTGCCTGAGGAATACCCCAAACACATGGAGTGTCTGAGATGAACAGGTGTTCCAGCCCCAAGGACACGGTGTGAAGTACAAAGTAGTTGTTAGGCCAAGAGGTTTTACCTGAAATCTACTTGGCAAGTGTAGAAATCAATGCACCATAGTGGTTGAGCAGTTGATTTCCTCCCATTAGGATAGAGGGTTGCATCTGATACCTGCTTTCTGTCGCTTATCTTTATTTCTCCATCTTCTGGCCTTTCATCTGCTTGGAAACTTTGAGAATTGTACTGGATGTGGCATTCTGTCTTCACACAATGGAATTTGTTCACCCATGTCAATGGGTCCTCTATACCAAGAACATGATCTATTATATTCAAACTATCTATGTAAAGCTCCAACTGTCTTTTGGGGGACAAAAGACATTGATCTCTTTTTTCTCTACAGGAAAATAATGTAATGAAATTGGGGAAGGACATGAAGTTGGAAAGAAAATTTGACCCATAGGAACACTGTCCTTGCTTAGGCCTGTCCCTGACTACACTTCCCACAATATGTTAAGGTATCTGTTAGACATGGGATTTGAAGGGAATCCAGGGATGCACCTTAAGACCAACACAGTGTGGTGTAGAATTGGTTCCAGCTTTGGAAGCCCCATGATGGCAATATTTCCAGGATGAGCCCTGAGAGACTGATAGCAGCCATCAGTTCTGGATGACTAGAGACTGTTGCTACTCAAGTAGCATGATGGATGCCCATGGCTCCTGAGAATATTTCTAAGAATACCTATTTTGGGATCAATGGCCTAAGCTGGGTTGTCCACAGAGAGGAAATGAGTGTTTGAGGTCCCTCTAAACAGAAGAGCTTAAATTTTTATGTCTTTTTTTATATAAGCCAAAAGTTTTTTGAGACAGGTTCTCCCTACATAGCTGAGGATGTCTTGAAATCACCATGTAGCCTATACTGGCCTAGAACTCAGTGATCCTCAGGCCTCCTCATTGCTCGCATTACAAGCATGAGCCATTATGCTGGCATGAGCCAATATTTTGTGTCTCATTAAAAAGTAAACCAAGGTGTGCATCTGTTCTAATCCAGTTTGACTTGAGCACTTCTAAAAGAGACACTAGTGGTGGACATGAGAAGGGTCATGTGAGGATATGGCTAGGACTCAGCCATATTCAAGTCAAAGGAAAAGGGGAAACATTAAATTCTAGAAGCAACTTTTTGTTGGTATTTCATCCTTCAAGCCAATGAGAAAAAAATGTGAAACCATGTCTTCAACATATTTCTCAGAGTAAGCAAAACCATACACTATGCATTCTTGGACTATATTTTATGATTTCCTCTAGGGTTTTACAATGTCAATCTTTAATGGACAACAATACACTTGGAATAATACTTGACTGATAAAATGGAAGAAAATTTCAATGTCAGTTTTGTAAGTTTTAAGCCTAACCATAACCTGATTTCAATTCAAATCACACTGAAACCCCAACCCAAAACATAACCCTAACCAAAATGCTCACTTTTATTCATACACTAACCACAATATTCACCTTTAAACTTACTTTAAACCTCAAACCCTAACCCTTTTCACAAAAGAAAATATATTGACAAGGTGTGATGGTGCATACCTATAATTCCAGCATTCAGAAGGCTGTGGCAGGAGCATAGCTGAGAATTTGAGGCCAACCTATGCTAAATAGTGAGCTCAAGACCAGAGTGAACTATGCAGTGAGACTCCATTTGCAGAAAAAAAGAAAATCTATCATTCATTCTGGGTTTATAATGCTAAATTTTCTACTGTGTGAAAAACTGTGTTTAGGTATCGAAAAGAAAAACCACATTGGATTTAAGCCTAACTATGACCTGATTTCTATTCTAATCCACCATGGATTACTTCTTTATAAAACAAAAACCACAGAACAAAATTTATGATTAAAAAACACTAACAATTTGTAATGTGAACAACTAAGTATCCAACCAAAAATGGGAAAATATGCAAACAGATACCCAACACATGAAAACATAATGATGTTCAGGTTAAAACTTATTTATTTATTTATTTTGCAGCAACACGGATTGAATTCATGCCCTTGCGCTTGCCAGGCAGTCACTTAAGGCCACTGAACTAGATCCCCAGCCCTGGTGTCTTTCAGACAGGGTCTCACTGTGCATTCAGGTTGGCCTTGAGCTCACTTTGTAGTCCAGGCTGGTTTTGAACTCACAATGATCTGCTTGTCTCAGCCTCCCGAGTGCTGGGATTACAGGCGTGAGCCACCATGCCTGGCTAGGGTAAAATTTAATAGTGTTCCTGTAAGCCTATCACAAACCAGCCTAGATAGACATCATGGAAGAATCCCATTCATGATAGCATATATATATATATATATATATATATATATATATATATATATATATATATTTCCTTTGGCATATACATATGCCAAAGGAAGTAAAAATTCTCTATACCTTAAAGTTTGAAATTAGAGAAAATAGTGTAAACTGGAAGGACATCCTCTATTTCTGGATAGGTAAAATACTGTCAAAATGAGGACACTCCACAAATTATATACATGTTTAAGGCAATTTGGAATCAGCCTTCTTCTCCAATCTGTAAAGCATGGAATGGGCCAGGGAGATAGCTCAGTGGCACAGTGTCTGCCTGATAAGCACAAGGTTCTGAGTTTGATTTCCAATACCAAATGAACAAACAAAAAAAAAGTATAAAGCAGACTCCTCTAATTTAAAAGGAATCATAAGAAACTAGAGTCACAAAATCACCCCTGAGCAACAAGAGCAAAGAACAAGACATTACAGTCCCAGATTTCAACTTATATGACAAAACTACCATTATAAAAACATCAAGGGTAGAAAAATAAAAACAGAGAAGTTGATCAACCAAAATAGAACTCTAAATCAAGAAAGAACCCCACACATTTTTTATACACTTGATTTTTTGCAAAAGAAGCCACAGCAATACACACTGGAAAGTCACTTGAACAAATAATGCTGGGAAAATTTGGGGTCCTCATGCAGAAGGTTAAATCCAGAACCATGTATCTCGCACCCCCTGCAATAAACTCATCACAAAATGGATCACAGAAGGAACCATTAGATAAGATAAACTGAATCTGCAGAAATGTAAAATATGGAAAGTTCATGAAGACAGGCATAGGCAAAGATTTTCAGAACCCAACACTATTGCACAAGACATAAGACTGAGACCAACACATGGAATCCTATCAAATGAAGAAAGTCTTGCACATCAAAGGAAACAAGAAACAGACCACAAGGGATGTCCTCCACAGTGGGATATTCTCTATAAGCTTTTCCTTGGACAGAGAACAATATCCAGATTACAGAACAACAACAGAGACCCTGCCTAATGAAAGACCCAATTACAAAGAGCAATTAGAATCAAAACACAGATCTCAAAGAACCACAAATGGAAAATAGAAAGTAAATGAAAAAAATGGTGATATTTTGGCCATTTGAAAATGCAAATCAAAACAACCTAGGGTTCCATCTCCTTCTAGTAGAAATGGCTAACATCAAGAACTAAAGAATTAACAAATGCAGGCAGGGTTGTAGGGTAAAGGGTACCCTTCTAAAATGCTGATGGGAGTGGAAATGAGTACAAACACTCCAAAAATGCTTCCAACAATTAAAAACAGAAACTCCATTTTACTCAGGTAGACCACATCTGTGTATCTTCCAAGAAACCTAAACCCCATCTTAAAAGAAATACATACATACATTTCCATGTAGCAGCGCCAATCATAATCCATACCATTTTGAAAAGGCCTATGTACCTATTAACAGATGAACACATAAAAGAAATCTGAGAGATGGTGCACTACTACTTGCCATAAAGGAAGAAAATTTTCATTCAAGGGGCTGAGGCAAGAGAATCATTGGAAGTTTGAGGCCAGCCTGGACCATAGAGCAAGACCCTGCCTTAACAAAAAAATGAACAAAGATAACTGTGATTCATTTGTGGGGGGACCTTGGATGTCTATTGAGGCAATAAGGCTAAGTGAAATCAACCAGATGCAGAATGCTATGTCATGGACCTGAGAAAGTTTGCGAATGTCACTGCTTTGTAAAGGAAAACTAAATTTAAAAGTTTCATTTTCTGATGCCAGTTTGGGGTGTTGGCAGTGAGAGCTGATAACTAACACAAATACCACAAGGCTAGAATGTGAAAAGACTTCCTCATTTGCATTTCAGTATAAACACACTTAACATCTCAGCCATTAAGGAAATGCCTATGACAAGCACAGTGAGGCTCCCCTAGTACGGTTCCTATCTATCATCACTACAACTGAAGGTAACAAGTGGCTGGTTAGGATGCAGAGAAACTGGGACCCTTATACATTTGGAACTTCTTCAAAAGTTGAACATAGATTTACTATATTACTCAATCTTTGCATTTCTATGTAGCTAATCCAGAAGAGCTGAAGACACATTCGACAAAAATGGATGCGCTCTTTACATCTGTTGAGGTCATAGCAATGACAAACTCTCTCCACACTGCATTCCAGAAAAAGAAAACTGCTTCCAAAGAGAAAAAGGAATTTTTTCCCAGGTAGGGCAGGTGGTGAAAATGAAGTGCACCTAAGGGTTACATTATCCCCTAAACAATGCCACTGATTTCCTAGAAAACCATTCACCTTACCTACTAGTACATGATAAAACTAACACAATACACTAAATACTGTACCAAATACATACACACCAACATGAACACTAAAGTTACAAACCTTACATTAACATAACATTAACCCTCACTCTATCTTAACCCATTAAACTCAGCCCAAATCAAACCCTAAACTCAAACATGACACTCAACACCAACTCTCACCCTGCCATACACCCTAACTTGACCCTGTTTCCTGACTGTAGGGTGCCATATACCCCTCAGCCTCCCTGTCCAACCTGGTCCCTCTCCACATGCCCAACTCCTGCTTACCTGCAGTGCCTCACAGAACTGAAGCTTGACATGACCTGTGCAGTACTTGAGGTTCATGGGGTGAAGGACTGCAACTGGACAAGCAAAATGAGACAAAAGCTGGGCTCAGGTGCAGCCCTCTCTCTCCTGATAGGAGGAAAGGAAATGTCTCTTTCACTGTAGAGGCATTAATTTATACACTTAGCAACTTAATATCACATGATACCTCATTACCTAGTAATCTGCAGGTATGGCAAAACAAAGCTCTAATTCGTGGGTTCCATAGTGTTTCTGTGACTTGCACCGGGTCATCTTTGTACTCGCATTGGCTGGTGCGCTCCCGCAGAGGTTGTCAATTTCCAGCTTCAACAGCTCTCTAAAAGAACCAATAAACAAATGTAGTATTGCTACAATAGACAAACCAACATAGAAATGTTAATATTTCCATCACACATACAATGAGAAAAGCAGATCAAGACAATTTCATTTAGAAGTTACAAATGTATAATAAAAATATTGGCATGTATTTTCACCCAGTGAAATATCTGTTCCTGGAAAATCTATAAATCATTGATAAAAGAAGTTGAAAACGACCTTAATACGTGGGAAGTTATTTCATGTTTATGCTGTAGTTCTTTCCTGGTAACATAGGGTGAGCCATTATTACTTTTAAATTTGACTCATAGTCAGAGGCAAGGAAGGCAAAAATACACAACTAAAATTCACCAAGCTAAGTGTTTCCATGGAATTAGAAATAACAAAACTTGAGAGAATATTTGCAAATCATGCATCCACTGAGGGGTTGCATCCAAAAGATGTGGGATGCTTGTGACAACATGGGACTCTTCCAGGTGGAAGACAAAGTCAGATTCAGCCCCTTGGCCTTGCTACTCCCATAAGAAAAGCCACAGTAAAACCATCTTCTATATAATTTACTCAGCCTGTGATACTGTGCCATTCATTAGCAACAAAAGGACACTAACAGTTTTACCTCCGGGAGCTCACTTCAAGTAGCAAGTTTCATGATAGGATCTTAGTGATGCCAACATTAGAAAGGGGGTGAGGGATTATGATCAGGGAGAAACCGTGTATCTAAATTATCCTACAATATTGTTGGCTTACCTGCAGTGTTTGCACTCAAGTAGACTTCCTGAATGAACTGGATCTGAGCTTAAAATTTAAATAGACTTCTGCTCCTCTAGTATTGCACATGTTTGAGATAGGCTCTTGTTAACATCTCAAAAAGGTACACCTGGCTGAAATGGGCTTTATTCTTACCTTGCCAAAATATGTATGACCAACAGCCAACATGAAAAAATGAAAGTTTAGAATTTCAATGCCTAAGGCAATGGAGCACTCAAGTTCAACTGGTTGGCTGTGGAGCAGAAATCAAGCCCAAGTCTCAGATGCCCTCACCACACTGCCCACCCACCAATGCCAGTGGTTCAAGAAGCCATAATCCTAAGCCTAAAGCAGACAAAGGGACAGAACCTATGGCCACAGGGGCCGGCTGAGAAACACTGGAGTCCACACTGGGGTCCACTAGGTCCCAGTGTCAGAGCCAGGGAGCATGGTGGTGGGCCATGGGCTGGGCACCCTCCACAGCTGGACCTTGCAGATCCTTGAGCCTAACTCGGACTTAGTCACAGAGAGAGATCAGGAGCAGCCCCTCCAAACACCATGACCCAACAGGCTTCGAGGCTGAGTCCATGGCACCCTCTACACATGGGTGGGTGCGCAGCCCCTGCTGGGTCTGAGAGCTCACTCGCTCACACTTAAGGAATCAGAACACTCCAGACCAGCACTTCCAAGCACCAGGGTCATCCACTGGGAATGGCGGCCAAACCCCCATTGACCTCCCGCACCTCTTTATGCAGCCAAGACCCTTCCCTGCCCCAAACCCCGACACAAGTAGGTGGGGCACTATGTTTAAGAGGAAAAGACCAAAGACCAAGACAAACAACCGTGACTGCCCATGCCACACACTCCTCACACCACAGGCCCACCTGCTGCCTTGAAGGAGCCTCTTTGTCCTCCTGTCCCAGTGGTTGATCAGTGGCCCACTGATAAGTGGAAGGGAGAGCAGCTCGACCCACCCCAGTCACCCACACACCCCAGGTAGACGCACACCTCTGGGAAGTGCAGCAAAATCTCCAGCTAGGGAGCCCAATGGCTCAGCTCAGGCAAGACTGCTGCAGTCCTGCCTAGCAGGCTCACCTCCTGGGACTCTCTCTGTCAGCAAAGGCTACAGGTCAGCCCTTGCTGCTCCAGCTGTGGACACTACCAGAGAAACACCTTAAGAAAAGCAGCCACCAGGCAGAGCCCCACAATGGACTTGAACAGCAGCATGAACACCAGCAGCCTCTGAGCTGAGCCCAAAAAGCAGGATGCTAAAAATCACCCGGAGATGCAAACCACTGGGTGTCATCCTGTGAGTGGTAGGAGTGGTGCTGGTGGCAGGGAACAGCTGTCTTCTGCCTCCTGAGAGAAACTACAAAATTGCATACACACACACACACAATCACCAGGTATACAGTCACAGGTGGACTGGAGTTAGGAAAATGAAAGTATTAATGAACAGAAGGGAGAGGGAGAAGCCAGAAGCCTTAGAAGGCTCACTCCCATTCCACCCTTTCTGGGGATGGGTGGGGAGAAGGGCATGGGATGCAAGAGGAACATCAGTTCTCTCCAGGAGGCTTTGGTGAACAGTGGCATCAGGCAGGTACTCAGACATCAGCAGGACTTAGGTGCCAACTGAACATACATGGTGGGGGTCAGGCTGCTGCTGGGGATGGGGCTGGGATTGGGGTAGGGGTGACCAGAACACCATGCCTTACCCTGCCAGTCAGAAGTAAGCAAAGGAAGAAAGACTTGAAAGCATAACACACATACGGTCATCTATTAGGACCCAGGCCCAAAGATGCAGGCCTTCTATTCCACAGCACAGTATACAGCTCTCCCAGTCAACCCAACAAGGATATCATTAAAGGAGAAATTCTCTGGGCTTGGATCCAGCTTCCTCCCATGAAAACATTTATCCTACGACAGTCAATCTGCTTCCTAAATTTCTCTTACTGTGTGTCCCCTCCCCCACCCAAATGGAGGGATGACCTAGAAAGGCTGGGAGGGGATATTTTGACAATTCCAAACTCACTTCTACACTGGACATGGGGGATGCATGCCTGTGATTCCATCACTCAGGAGGCTGAGGCAGGAAGATTGTCACAAGTTTGAGACCAGCCTCGGCTACAAAATGAACTAAAGGCCAACGTGAACTGCATCATGAGTCCCTGTCTCAAATACACCAAAAGACCAAAATGAAAAAAAATATATACATATATATATACATATAAATATATGTATTTAACACGTGTGCAAAACAAAACACAGAAGCATTCATGTACACGTATAGGTAGGCATATAAACCTATACACACATGGCGAGGGATAACAAATTTCAATAATAAAGGTATGTAGGTAGGTGTGTAATTCATGTGCAATATACACACACAGATGTACACACTCACTTTCATACACCTATGTATACATAAATACATTTGTGTGTATACATGCATGGATGCATATATATGCATATGTACACACGTGTATGTATACACATTCCTGTATATTCACATGTGAACACAGAAATACACACACCCAGGAATAACTTGCATGCTGTTAGAAACATTCAAAAGAAAATGCATATATACATATGTGTAGGCATGCACACACGTGTATCCAGGATTAAATCACGGACACCAAGAAGGACATGCGTACATGTA
>RJWT010029654.1:0-14861 GCA_004365215.1 Cuniculus paca | reverse complement strand
CTTACACTAGGGAGACAATGCGGTGTTTACACATGTGTGTTTGGTTTATTTCACTTATGAGTATGGTCTCAAGTCGCATCCATTGACCTATAAAAGCCTCCATGTGATCATATTTTATAGCTGAATAATACTCCATTGTATAAAAGTACCACATCTTCTTTAACCATTCCTCGAGCAATCCATCTTTCTAGCAGAAACTTCCTGAGCCTGGTGTTTGCCAAAAGAATTTCTAATAACTTTATGGTGTTTTGAGTTCTGACCATAGTCTCCCATTAAGTACTGTCTAAGGTATTCCTACTGTACTTTTTCAGCCAGCATCTTTGAATCTTTCCAAACTATTTCCACAAACTGTTCCCAAAGGCTCCTTTTGAACAACATGGTAGGGTATAGTCACAGCAATGACCCCACTTCTCTAGTACCAAATTTTGTCTTAGTTACTTTTCTGTTGTTGCTGAGACAAAATGCCAAAAACCCAAAGTTAAAAGGGAAAAGGTTTATCTAGCTGACAGCTTTTAGAGGTTTCAGTCCATGATTGGCTGGCTCCAAGGCAGGATGATGTGGTAGACAAGCATCAAAGAGAAAAAATCGTTCATCATAGGCAGAAGGTAGGAAAACAAGCAAAGGATACCACAGTTCTTTCTACCCCTTATATATTATCCAGGCTGCTTAGGCTGGGTAGCACTCACACTCTTAATCCTAGTGGCCTCAAGGCTAGCATTGCACCATGAATCAATTTCAGTGTCACACTCTAGATCCAGCCACCTCTGTACAATCCTCACCTGTGACTGCATGAGGCTTTGGGGACATTCTGCCTCTGGCCCCTCAAAAACTGATGCATATCACTTTAGGTGCAATGCTAAAGGGAGTGGAGAGGCCAAAGCAAAGTTATATATCAAAGTCATTTCAGGTGGTATGGAACAAAGGATGCTCAAACCTGTGAACTATGATAAGCTCAGGTCTATTTGTCAGGGACCAGATGAGAACCCAGTCACTTTTCAGCTTCAGCTTGAAGGGGCACTCCATAAACACACTAAAATAGACTCTGAATTTAAAGAAGTCAGAATTGAGCCTAGTAAAGATAAACATTTTGGGGGTGTGGTGAAAAAATCTTAGATCATAATTTCTACTCCTATCTGCAAATGAGAACCCAGTTTTCAGCTTCAACTTGAAAAGGGCCTCTGTAAGTACAGTAATTTAAACTCAGTCTAGAGGTCAGATTATCCTAAGACAATACTTTATTAATCAGTCAACTGCAGATTTTAGGAAAATGCTCCAACAACCACTCCAACTGGGCTCACAAATCAAAATAAGTCAATTGGGAAATAAAGCTTATTTGGTGTTCAATAATCATGATGAAATAGAGGACAAATGAAAATGATAAGGAAAGAAGGCAGGATAAAGCCATGCTTGCTCTATTTGATAAGGATCACGACAAAGCCCACAAATCTAGAGGAACCCAAGGTAATCCAAAGAGTGATGGGAGCAAGTCAGAGTGCTTCAGGTGCAAGAAAACAGAGCATTAGACAAAGAAATATTCTGGGAAATGGCCCAGCCTCTGTTAGACCTGTCAGTGTATGAGAGAACACACTTGGCATTGGAAGAGTGACTGCCCTCATTCCTGGAGAGTAATGAGGTCATTCCTCACCATGGTGGCCAGAGAAAAAGGTTCAGACAGTAAATGGTGATGGTGCCTATGGCAGTCTCCAAGGCTCCCACACAAGAGTATCGTGATTACTTCACAGGATGGTCAGGTAACTTTAGCTGTAGCTGTATTATAATAGACATATATATTATATATGACTATTATATTTCTCTGTGATACTGGCATGAAGTTTTCAGTTCTAGTTTCTTATTGGGTGAGATTTCATTCCATTCTAAAGCTGGAGGCTTTGAGGGAGCTAACTGAACAGCTTTTCTTTACTCCTACTCTGGAGTGTTGTTTGGAAGATTTCTTTTTCCAATCTGTCTTTATGGTGATATTGGAGTGCACCATGCCAATAATGGAAGAGACATACTTTTCCTACTTAGGGCTATTCTGATACTCAAACCTCTGGAGACCCCTCTCCTGGTTGCTAAGGATCCAACAAGCCTGACTTCTTGGAACCCCATGTCTCCTTCAGGAGTAGATCCTGAAGCATATTATGATGGCACACTGGGGAGAGCTGTCAAGGCTACTCTAGTAGTATTCAGATAAATGACCCAAATTTGTATCCTCACAGAAAACAGTATTTTCTTAAGAAAGAAGCTAGACTGGAGTTAAAGCTTATTATTGATAAGATTTTGGCTACAGGATTACTGTTGCCATGCCAGTCCCCTTGCAATACACCCATTTTACCAATAGTCAAGTCATCAGGAAAATATTGCTTAATGCAAGAACTCACATCCCTATTAACCTCTTCTTTTGCCATTAATATGCAGAAAATAGTTGATTAGAATCATCCCTCTATGGTAAAGCACCAAATGCCTGGTACACCAGAAGACAAAGAAGGACCACAAACTTCATACACCTGTGAACAAATAGATGAACCCAACTTTCTTTTCAGAAAAATGAACACAAACCACTTTGGTAAACCAGGTAAGTAAAACAGTTTGTTCCCTTTAAGTAATTGTGTGAATAGTCTTGCTACTGTCTGGTTTACTACCCTTACTAAAATAATAGTTGTACCTAATTCATAAAAAGGGCCATAATGAAATACATCTGAGTGTACTCTTGTTTATAAACAATTATTTTATGTGTACTTGTCTGCTGTCTGTTCAATTTGTTCTAATGACTGGTTGCAACGCCTACAGCTGTTTGGAGCTTAACAATTTCTTTTTTTCTTTCTTTTGTGTGTATTTAGGGGGAGTTTCCATGGAAAAAGCTTATATAGGTTAAAATACTTTTGTCTTCAATTTAAGTTGGCTTATAGATAAAATAAGTGACATTAAAGTAAAGGACATGCTCCCACCCAGGTTGCCAACCAATCAAAATTATGTGAACTGGTTTTACAAATGCAGTGCCTATTGTTATATGTGTAAAATAACTTGGATTTCTTTTATGTGTTAAAATGTGTTAGTTGTATGATTCATTTCTCATAGGTCATCTAAAAGTTTTTGTAATTGTTGTTAAAATAACTAAATGGAGACCACTTGGGCTTGAGAAAACTTCTGGGCAAGACTCCCTTTGATGAATAAAGGAGCAGCTCCCTGGCAACATTTATTGCATTCTTTATTGACTAATTGGATGCCTAATAATTTCCATAGCCTTATGGGAGACACAACACAATAAACTTTGCTAAATATAATATTGTAATATGTTCACACTGCTTATTATCAAAAGGTTAAGTTCTGTATGACTAAAGCAGTAAGTTTTTCTTATTAAGAGATGTTCTTGATACAAAACTAAATTAAAAGGCAAAGATTTCTATACAGCCAAGATGTTCATTATTGCTGATTTCATGGAGTATTAAATATATTCATGCCTTCTGGATGTACAAGTCTTAAAATATGCAAATCTAAAAAGACATCTCATCATACTGGTAGCTCCCTGGCTAGGGTTGTTTATGGTAATAAAAGTTTCTTTTTCACTCAGATATCTGGTTTTCACTTACTTGTGTTTCAGCTACTAATTATAAGATTTTCATTATCAAGCATGAGACTACCAGACAAATTATAACTTTAAAAAACATCTTATGTGATATGTATGTTATGTATGTGTCACTAAACTTAGAGATGCTCAGATGCTGAGTAGTCTAGAAAATGTCACACACTAAAAATTAAATGCTAGACATCGAAAACTTATAAGGTACATCTATAGACAGGTTCACTCTTCTTCAATGGTACCCTTTTAAGGGATAACAAACTATGCAAGTTTCTTTATGCTATTTAATATCTTGTAATTAGACAAAGACAACTGTCTAAAAATTTATTTCACACTAAAATGGACATTTAAATGTGTTTCAAAAATAATTATGAAATTATGATTGTCATGCTAAAATGCTATGTGGCCCTTGATCTCAAGTTTTCTCTGTAAAACTTTATGATTGCTATCTGTTAGCATCCTGCAGGGATTCAAATTGTAAAACAAACATGACTAGTAAGAAAACAATGGTCCTCTGGCTTTACCGTACATTTAAAACCCTTGATATCCAGATGAGATTATAGTAGTTAAACTTATTGCTCCCACTTCAATACTGGTGCAACTGACCTTCTGGGTGTTCAACAACTATGGCTTAGAAAAAAGTTAAAAAGATAACTCAGATTAAAAGATATCCAATATTTTGACACTAGCCCTCCAAGGTCAGCAAGGACTCAGGACATGAGGTAAGCCCTCTATAGGATCCTACAAATTTGACATCCTCCTGAGCAAGGAGATTGTTGGACCACAGAGGACAGGAGTCAACCAATACACAGTGTGAACAGAGAGGAGTAAGAACTTTAGAATGGGATGGAAAATTTGGGGATGTCTCACTTTATTGGAGGCACAGGACTCTGTGAATCTTTCTTCACTTCCATCATCCTAGACTCTCAGGCACTGCAACCCTGCAGTTGTGTGTTGCAATGACAGACTGCTGAGAGTATCTGAGTAGTCTTTGGAAATAAGAGGCAGTGAACTATTCTGCTTCTGGTGCCCCAAAACTAGCTGGCATTTTAAAGTACTGCCATGACCAGCACAGATCCTGAGGTTGTGAGGGAGAAGGACAGTGAGAGGATGAGAAAATAAAGATGAAATGAGGTCAAGTGGAGCCCTCTCTTCTGATGGGAAGAAAAGAACTGCCCCCTCACTGTGGGGGCATTTATTTAATACATTTAGTAATTTAATGTCATATGACACCCCATTGCTTGCTGATCTGCATGTATGGTGACCTGTCTTTTGGGGTGTAGAGTCACTTGTTTCTGTGGCTCACCCTGGATGGTCTTTGTTCTCAGATGTGGCTGGCTGGCTTCCACAGGTATGGTGATTTTCCAGCTTCAACAGCTCCCAACATCTCCCACTTTTCTGTTTTGTTGTAGCGTGGGAGGGGTGATCAGTTGAAGCTGGAATAACTGTGTTTGGAGAACTCTGTAGAAGATCCTTTCATTTTTGAACCCTTTCCAGTTTGAGTAAACTCTCATTTAGGCTAAAGATTTCCAGTCCAAGGATTTTAAGTCCCTGCATTTAGCAATTAAAACTCTGTACAGTCCATTATTTTGTAGTAGTTGTCAGTTACCAGTGTAGCCAGCAATTGTCAGAAGGTTAGTGATTTGAATTTCTTTAATAGCTAACATTTACTATGGCATTTTATTATACCTCTTGAAATTGCACTTTTCTGCAGGATGTTCAAGACCAAGTTACGTTGAGACTTGTATTAAATACAATCAGTTTCTTGCTATCTATCAAGGTCAGTCAATACCTTGGTATACCTCAGGAATACCTTGGAGCCATGCATAGCACTTCTTAGCTCTTCTATCAGTGTCAGCTGCCTGGATGAATCATGACCATTGCTTGACCAATGCTTTCTGTGAAAGCTTGGGAGACTTTTTCTCCAGGTGACTCTCCTTAGGCACACTACATATCAATGATCACTTTCCTCCATGGTCTCATAGTCTTCTTGATTAGAAGACCAGGGACTCACTCAGTATAGGATGACTCAGCAGAGGTTCTCGTATGTCCTGGTTCTTCATTGACCTCAGAGGACTAGGGCCAAAATATTGGCTATCCTCTTAGCTCATCTATCTCTCTAAGTTTTTGGCCTCTAAACCTCAGTTGCTGAATATCCAGAAGAAAAGATTGAGAATAGTACAGTATAGTAGAGGCAAGAAGCTTAAAATTATTGTCTTATTTAAATATCAAACACTTTGGAACATAAAATGGAACCATTATTTCCTACTAACCATGAAAGTTTTAACATTAGAATACCTATAGAATGTTAACAAATACAGTTACATATTTTACACAGAAAATTAGAAATCAAAACCATACATAAGGTTATAGCATCACAATCATGAACATTTTGTAACACACTTGAATTTCCATATTAGACATGAAATAACCCCCTTTAAGTGAATCATCCCTATCTAATACTTAAGAAGCTTTTATCTGACTTGTTTATCTTTAGTGGGATGTACATCTCATAAGTTTTTGTTAAAATCAGAGGTCTGAATCTGCAACAAAAATGTGTCACCATAAACAATCTCTGTTTTACATTTTGGAAGACTTGTACATCTGAGATTAATAACAATCATTTGTCATAGCCATATGAAAACCTTTGTATTCAAGCATATGTAAGTAAAAAACCTTATAGTATAGCTAATTTAATCTTTTTGATGATGACCAATGTGAACATATCACAATAATGTATTTTAATAACTTTCATTGAGGTTCTCTAATAAAGCTGCAGAGATCACGGGGGTCTCTCATTGATGCAGCTGCTTTCTTATTCATCAGTTGGAGTCCTTGCCAGTAATCTCCCCCTACTCTAAGGGATCTTTGTTTATTTATCTTAACAATTTTTTGATGATGTAAAAAAACACAATCACAAGATTGAACACATTATTTATGAGCAATGGATTCTTAAGTCATAACAAACAATAACATATTACATTCTTGCAACCAATTTAGTATCGTTTTGACTAGCTGGGAATCCAAGTGGAAGTATGCTTTTTAAATCTATAACCCAAAATTAAACTTCGATTAAAATGATCTAAAAATGCAAAAGAAAAAAGAAAAAAATTATTGAGCTTGAATAAAAAAGAAATAGCTGTTCACGGATATGACAAACAGACAAAGGAACAAGTAGACAGCTTGTCAGTGTCTGTTGAGAGAACTCTAAGCTTATGCCCCATGTACTATGGGCTGGAACACATGTCCACCTCCAGCACTATGCCCTCAGGGCATTTCTCAGACCCTTCATGCCCTTGGGGAACTCTTGCTAGGGCACTTGTGCTTTTGGTTCCACACATGTGAATGATCACTACTCAGTGACTCCTAACAACACCTTAACAGACTGGACAAACAGACAAACCATACGAACGCAGAAAAACATCCTACAAGATCAGAGTGCACTCAAATATATATTTTAATCAAATTGAATTACAATAACTTATTGCTGTTATAAAATTACTATAAATAGAGTAGTGAAAATTTGTTGTAGGTCAATCAGCAGAGATCTCTTGTAAAAAGAATTTGGAAAGGACAATTTCTTATCTAGAATTAACATATGTTTTGTATTTTATGTTAAGAATGTTAGCAACTTCCCTTTTTTCATTAAACTTTCAGTTTGGTAATCTTTATATACTCTTTTTTTTATTTTGAAGAGAATATAACCAAATGAAATAAAACTGAATAGAATCAATCACAACAAAACAATGAACATGGTACATGACTTCAAAACAAGGCAAAAGGGAATCAATAATGGCTAACATATTGCTTATCATTATCTTCAACATATCTGCCCATACCATCAGGCACAAATAAAATCAAACAAAATAGAAAAGAATAAAACCTGTAAAAAAAAAAAGACAGAAAGCAATACAGAACTTCAAGATAATAGTAAAACAACAGTGGTTATCATAATGCTTCTTATCTTCAGAGTAGTTACCTGTACCTTCAGACATAATAAAATCAAAACAGAACAGTGTAAAATCAATCAAAAGGAAACAATGAAAGAAATACAAGGCTTTGAAACAGGATAATTGGAAATCCATGATGGCTGCAATTATGTATTTTGTTATCTTTGAAATAGCTGTCCATGCTATCAAGTATAATAAAATCAAACAAAACCAAACAGAATAAAAACAAACTAAGAAGAACAATGAAGACAATACGGGTTTCAAATCATGATAACAGATTAACAATGGCTGCTGCATTTTCTTTTTAGACAATTCCTTCCCATTCACTTTCACCATATGTATTGTGTGTTTTGGATCCCGTTAGCTCCTTTAGTTTGTTATACTAGGGAGACAACATGATATTCACCCCTGTGACTCTGAACCATTTCATCCATGAGCATGATCTCAAGTTATATCCACTTATCTACAAGAGACTTGAGGCCGTCTTCCTTTATAACTGAGTAGGTTTCCATTGTATAAAATGCCATGTCTTTCTTATCCATTCTGCAGTTGATGAGTAAGCTACCTCTACTTTTCTCTGGCTCCCTGTCACCTAGGGCATTGTTCTCTCTTCTTTGACTTTCAGTCTATGAATTTTTTTCTAGTTAAATGTGTTTTTTGTATAGATCATATTGATGGAACCTGTCTCCTGATCCACTCTGCCTGTGTTTCTTTCTATTGGTGCATTGAGGCCATCTACATTAATGATTATGACCATTTTGCACTGCATTGTCTCTGCCATGCTATTTTCTTATCATTGGCTCCCTATTTTCCCCCTCCATTCAATTGTCTGCCCCACTTGATGGTCCCCCTCTGCTGCTGGTCCTGAGACTATAGTCATTTTTATCTCTCTCTAGAATGTCCTTAATATTATTTGTAGGGTTGGTTTGGTGGTCATGAATTCCTGGAGTTGTTCTTTTCATGGAAGTATCTTGTTTCTCCATTAATTTTGAAAGAAAATTTTGCAGGGTACATCAGTCTGGGTTGGAAGTTGTTTTCTTTCAGGACTGGCAATACTTCACTCCAGTCTCTTCTTGACTTGATGGTTTGTGTTGAGAATTCTGTTGTGATTCTGATGGTTTTTCCTTTATAAGTGATCTGTTTATTTTCTTACAGTTTTGAATATTCTGTTCTTGTGTTGAATTTCTGAGCTCTTGATTATTATATGTCTGGGTGTAGATTTGTTTTGGTTTTAGTTAGAGTATCACTTCCTTTTCCCATGCTTGGAAAGTTCTCTGATAATGTTTCTGTAAATAGACTCTTGGTGTCATTTGTGTTGACCCCTGCTTTTTCACTCACATCTTTTATTCTTAAGTTATGTGTCTTAGCATTGTCTTGTAGCCATTGAATTGTTACTTCCTGGTTATTTTAAAGAGATCTTTCCTTTTGCAGTCACAAGCTGCAAACCTGTCTTCAAGGTTTAAAAGTCTATCTTCAGTTTCTTTCAAATGGTTTTGCCAGCTTTCAATAGAGTTTTTAATTTCCTGGCTATCTCTTTGAATGTTTCATGTATTCTAAATCTGTTTCATACTGTTCATTCAAGGTTTTCCTCTTTTTCTTATGCTCTTCTGCTTTTTTATACCTGTCGTCTTTAGAGGTGCTTGGCAATTCTTTTATTATGTTTTTCATTTCTTCTTTTACCTGAGATAGTATTTCTGTTCTAATTTCTTTTATAGCCTCATGAAGTTGTTTCTTTACTTCAATTGCCATCCCTTCAGACATTTCCAGTGTGTCACTACCCATGGCTTCCATGTTTACATCTACTGGACTTGCGCTGCATCGGTTGGAGACCAGAGGCTGAATTTTGCTTCTTCATCTTAACATATTCCTGGGTTCTTTGGGACATGTGGGTAGTGGGGTCCCAGGCACTTCCCATATTGGCTATAGTTTATCTGAAGGAAGACTGTTTGGTTTTTCTAGCCAGTGCTGGCTATGGGTATCTGATTGTCCTTGGGTATGGAAGTCAAGGCTATCTGCTGATTTTCCTCAGCCTGTGATGGCTCTCCTATGACTGGGAGAGTGTGCATGGGGGTGGTACCACCAACACCTCTGTACTGAGCTGGGTACCAACCCACAATGGCCCTTGGAATGTGCATGGTGGTGGGGCTGGCTAGGAGCTGTGGACCTGAGCTGGCAGGGAATGTACGCAATGGTCTCTGGAATATATGTGGAGGTAGCACTCAGGCCAAGCATTTTCCACTGGTCTGCACCCAACTAGGAGCTGCTGGAGGAAGCTGGCAGCAGTTTTGGTGTCAGGCTTATCCTGCACAACTTCAAAATTGCTCCCAACCAATCACTCTCTCCCATGGGAGGACTGAGTCCTCTGCACTCACTGCCAGTCAGTGCAGTCCTCCCCGTCTGCTGCTCTCTTCCACCACTGCATTTCCTTGCAGAGGCCTCTGGGGTAGCCAGCAGCCACCGTTACTGTGACCATGTGTCCCCAGGTTCCAACAGCTCCTGTCCCGCAGTGAGTCTGGCTCAAGGCTAAGGCACTGCCTGCTTCCACCTTCTTCTTCATTTAAGTTTTTCTTTTTACTCCCTCTGTGGGCTTCAATTCACATTTTAGATTTCTCCTGGGTTCACGAGACCCACTTCCCTCCTTATCTCCCCATTATGCTATATTTCAGCATCTGGACTGTGTCTCTCAGAGAGGTTGTTTACTCTGCTGATTACTGTTCCTCCATCTTCCCAGAAGTCCTCTCTCTATGTACTGTTATCAACTATTTAGACCCTTCTTTTTGGTCTTTGGTCACCATCCCTTGGGCTTCCTAAGTCAACTAAGGTTGGTTTTAGCCCCATCCTTTTCTATTGGTTGTGGCATGGTCTATGAGGTGTCACTGTCATAAGACTGAGCATCAGCTTCTTGAAGGATAGAATCAAATCCTTCTCTGGGTTTGGGTCCATGATAAATCTGGACAGCATACTCTGGCACTCAGATAGGCCCTTCAGAATTCTCTGGAAGGACACAGCATATCCTCTACCCAGGGGAGTAGTGGGCTGGGATCTTTCCATTGTCCAGTACAAAGATCTTTCCAGAGGACCCTTCCTAACCGTTTTTTTAAACTTGATTAAAATGTCTTTTTGCTGCAGTAGTTCCCTCCTTAGTAGAATTTAAAAAGTTAGTAGCATATACTACCTAATGAAGTCTATTGTGAGGTGCAAATTTTGTAGGAAAAGTTTCACCTTTTTGCTTTCGTAATTCAGTTTTGAGTGTATGGTGAACACATTTGACAATTTCTCAACCTTGAGGGTTATAAGTAATTCCTGTGGTAAGGGAAACATAAAAAGTCATACAAAACTTTTGGAAGGCAGCACTCATATAGGCAGGGTCATTGTCAGTCTTAGGTGTCTGTGGGCAGTCAAGGACACTAAAGGCATCCAAGTAGTGACTAATGACATGTTTAGCCATTTCAAAGTGTGAGCAGAAGACAAATTCTGAGAGATTGTCCACTGTAACATGGATCCAGCATAGAGAGCCAAACTCGGGATTTTGAGTGACATCCATTTTGCCAGAGATGATTGACCAGTAACCCTCAAGGATTAACCCCCATGGAGAGTCAGGGAAGATGTATTATGCATGAGGAGCATTGTTCAACAATTTGTCAAGCCTGTTCTTCAGTTAAATGGAACTGTTTATGCAAGGTAGAAGTGTTTTGATGAAATGTGGCATGGGAGGCAGAAACCTGTTGAATGACATGTGAGGGAGCAACAATGACAGTAGCTAGCAATCTGCCTATTGCATTGTTTCCCTAAGTGAGAGGCCCCAGTAACTGAACATGGGAGTGTAAATGGCCAATAAAACAAGGAACATGGAGTGACTGAATGATAAGTTTGAGTGTGTGAAATAAGTGAAAGAGATCTCAACTAGTGTGTACAGTGGCAGTTTCAGTGTGGCACACCACAACACAAACATAGGCACTGTCTGAAAAGAGGTTAATTGGAGTGGATGAATAATCTTGCAAGGTCCATATGACAACTTGTAATTCAACCTTTTGTGAAGAAGAGAAGTCTATAACCTGTATTTAGGAAGAGAAGGTTGTCACACAACCTCCTCTGCCTGAAGATGACCCACCTGTGAAAACAGGGAGACTTCCTGCTATGGGGAACAACCTTATTTTTGAAGGAAAGACAAAGTGTGCGAGGAAAGCAAATTGAATTAATTTATCTGGAGGATAATGACAATCAATAACACCATGGAAGTTAGCCAATGCAGATTGTCAAGAGGATAAATACTGCCATAGTCACTGTTGTTGAACAGAAGAAAAGGGAACAATGATAGTTTGCACCTCACAATGAAAGGGATGAGCAGCACATGATGGCCTATGTGTGATCAGTTCTGGTACAGTGTCATGAAAGGGACTAATGGTTTTGTGTGCAGTATGTGGCATATATACCCATTGTAAAGGCCCCTGAGAATGTCAAAAGATCCCAGTGGGTATATGTTGAGTAGGGAAGACAGTTAAAAACATGGGCAAAGACAGGTCAATTCTAGAAAGTTGGGCATTAGAGAGAGCCAGATTAACTTTTTCTGAGGCAGCTTTAGCCTTTGACATGTGTTCTTGGAGATGTGGGGTTTGGATTTCCCTTGAAAATGTCAAGGAAATGACCTAAATCATGAGTTCTTAGCTTAAGAGCTGAGCAGAGCCAGTTAATATTACCAAGTAAGGTCTGAAAATCAGATAAGTTTTCAAGATGAGTAATTTGAATCTGAATAGTTTGGGACAAAATATGTCTTTACTGGATGAGATAACCCAAGTAAGCCTTGTCTAGTGTATTCCTTCTCTTGGGGCTCGTGGAGTTGCAGCTTTGTTATCTTTTTCTAGAATATCCTTCAAAATATTTTGGAGTGCTGGTTTTGTGGTTATAAGTCTCTTCAGATGTTCTTTGTCATGGAATTATCTCATTTCTCCATTCATTTCGAAAGACAGTTTTGTGGGTTGAAAGTTGTTTTCCTTTAGAACTTGAAATATTTTACTCCAGTCTCTCCTTGACTAGAGAGTTTGTGCTGAGAAATCAGCTATGATTCTGATGGGCTTTCCTTTATAGGTGATTTGTTTCTTTTTTAAAATTTTAAATTTTTTTATTTTAGGTGATTTCTTTCTTTTCCTTAACATTTTTTAAGATTCTATTTTTGTTTTGAATTTCTGAAATCTTGACTGTGATATGCCTGACTGTAGAATTTTTTGATCATGGCTAATTGTAGTGCTATGTGCCTCACTTATCTGCAAGTCAAATTCTTTTTCTCTACCAGGGAAGTTTTCCACCATGATATCTGTGAACAGTTGTTTTCTTTTTTATATCATTTGTAGTATGATCTGCTTTTTTTTTTTTTTTTTGCGGCACCAGGGATTGAACTCACGACCTTGCGCTTGCCAGGCAGGTGCTTAGACTGCTGAGCTAGATCCCCAGCCCTGTTTTTGAGACAGGGTCTCACTATGCCATTCAGGCTGGACTTGAGCTCACTTTGTAGCCCAGGCTGGTCTCGAACTCACAATGATCCGCCGGTCTCAGCCTCCCGAGTGCTGGGATTACAGACGTGAGCCACCACGCCCGGCTCATTTGCTTTTTTATTGACTGCAATCAATCTCAGTTTATTCTTGTTTGTCTTTTCTAGCAGCTGCTGGATTGATTTATCACTGTGCTTTCCTTTCTTTGAGAAAATTTTCTTTTCATGATCATTAACTGCAAGTCTCTCTTCCATATCTGAGATCCATTGGCTTAATCTGCTGTGAGTAATTTCAATGGAGTTTTTATTCTCCTAGATATCTGCTTGAATCTGCCTTATATATTACATTTCTTTCCTATGCTGAGCATTCATGGCTTCCATACTTTTCTTAAGTTCATCTATTTTTTTGTTTGTGTCTACTGTAGTGTTACTAAGCCTGATCTTTGTTTTGGACACTATCTCTGCAGTTATCTGAGAGATTATTTCTGATTTAGTTTTTTTCCAAAACTTCATTCAATTACTTTGCTGTTACCAATTCAGAAAACCCAGGTAGGAGGATTTCAGAATGTTCTACTTCATTGTCCTTTGGGTTTTCCTTTGGTGAACTGGATATCTGGAGTTGCATTTTGCCTAAGTGTCTTCTCAGTTTCTTTTCTTTATTTAGTTTAATTCCTGGGGTGGTAACTATAAATTACATATGATGGGTTGTTTTATTGCTAATATTTAGGACTTTTAGACAATGACTATTTCTTTGAAGTATCTTCCAATTTTAGCTGGTTTTTGGGTTTTGATTCTGTTGCAAGTTCATACCTCTTCTATTTGTTGGAGATGAAGAGTTGCTGCTTCTTTGGACCAGTCCCTGGTTCTTTGGCACTGTGCCACAGTACTTTCTGTGACCCTTAGTCAACCTAAGTCGTGGGATACCTGAACAAACACATGTTTAGAACAATTATGTCACTTTTGGCTATAGTGGTACCAATAGCATCAAGAACAACCTAGAAAATGACAAACTGAGATGACCATTAATGTGTTATTTTTAACCATATGAACTAGATTTGTGGTTATATAACAATATCTAAAACAAAGCCAGAAAATTATTTGTAGTATATAAGTGCTTAATATGTCAATTTTGCCCTCAAAGAAATAATGTTAAATGGGTTAAGGAAAAAATAAAGAAGTGGAAGAAGAGGAAGAGATGAGAAGTAAGGTTGAAGGACAAAGGAAGATTATGCTAACTTTTATCAACCAATGCTGAAGACGGGAGGGAAAGAGAGAAAGAAGAGATAAAAAGAACAGAACAGAACTGCAACTACAAAGAGACTAGAAACCACATTCACAGTCATAAAAACAAGATCAAACAATGAAGGAGAAAATGAATTAAAGCAAAAAGCAGAAAACAAAAGCAAAATCAGAAACAAACCTACCACCACAACAACAAAACATAAAGAGAGAAAGAGGAAAAAAAGTCCACTTCCACATCTGTCTGTGCTTTCAGTGGCAGACAACCTGTGGAGACAGATTCCTGACCCATGCCAATCTATCCCAGAAATCCAGCAGTAGCTTTTTGGTGGGGCAGTGTATAATCTCAGCAGGTATGCACTTTCTGGCCAAGAACAGACTCATTCTACTTGCCACTATCCAAGCACCTCCCATTGGTCTGAGCACAGATCAGAGCTGCTAGATGGAGCCAGCAGCAGTTATGAGTTATGATCTCAACCAGCCTATCTCCAGGTAAAACATTCTCTTCCATGGGAGGACTGAGCCCTCTGCACTCACTGCTAGCTAGTGCAGCTCTTCCTGTCTGCTGCTCCCCTCCACTGATGGATCTTTCCTTGGAGGCCTCCAG
>RJWT010029653.1:0-14886 GCA_004365215.1 Cuniculus paca | reverse complement strand
AAAAATAAAAAAACAAGTTGAGTGTGGTGGGACTCTCCTATCTCATCCTTCCAGAGTGAAAATTCCCAGCACTCTGGGAGTATGAGACAGGAAGGTCTCAAATTCAAGACCAGCATGCAACTTATCAACCTATCAAGATCCTGTGTTAAATGAAGAAGAATGAGGAGGAAGAGGAGGAGCAGGAGGAGAAAAGGAGTAAGAAAAAGCAGAGCAAGGGTGCAAAAGAAAGAGAAGAGGAAGAGAAGAGGAAAAAGAAGAACAAGAAGAAGAAGAAAAGAAGGAGGAAAGACCAGAGATGTAGCTCAGTGTGAAGGGCCTACATTTGGCCTAAGTGCCAAAAATTTTTAAATTTTTAAAAAACACAGCCCACAAAAATTTTAAAGACACACCCTGAGTGAAATCTGAAGATAAAAAGAGAAGGACACAGGGAAAATAAGCTGTTGAGTTCCTTTTTGGTACCACAAAACTCCCACCATGTAAGAACTGTCTATCAATAAATACTGTTCATTCGGACAGTCAAGTCAAATTTCTGCCACATAATATTCATGTGCTAATGTTTCCCATTATTCCTTTTCCTGTACCTTGTACCATGTACCTGGTGCTTGGTAACACTTAGGAAAAAATGATTTTCAGAATTTATGTTGTTCACGCTCGGCCTCGCTGTTCACTAGCACTCACTGTGCAAGCGGAGTAACTCCTGGAAGGGAGCTAAACTTAACCATCGTTTGTCAGACTGGTTGTTTATGGTCTTCAATTTCATACCCCTTACTGGAACCATGAAAATAAATTAACAGATTCTCCTGTTCAGCACATGGATTCCCTACAATTACATCCAATGGATCTTTCAATTCCTTCACTTTTTACACATAACTGTAGTAACTGTTCCTTGCTTGAAAACACCATTCTAAATTCATGTACATGGACAGTTACTGTTAAACTAGAAAGGTAAGAATTTAAAATATTTACTGAAACATTCTTGCTTATGCTTACAACTAGCTATGTCTTTTATCTTTCAAAAATACCTCGAGACCATAATGTTACATGAAATAAATCAGACATGAAAGCTTGTTTATCACATGGCTTTTCTTATTGAGAAACCCAAATATAAGAGTAAAATAAAAGATAGATAACAGGAAGTAGGGAGATAGGTATTTTGCAAAATGGAAGGTGGTCAAGAGATGAAGAGAGAGTCAATGGCAAGGAAGGAAAGGGAATGAAAAAAGAATTGAGATGTTATGTACATGTACCATCTCCCCATAAGAAATGTAACCATTACATGATGCAAGCATGTACTAATAAAAAATAAAAACTGAACAAAAGCACGGAGAATTAGGTTTAAAATTATAATAAGATGGCCATATGGCCCAGGATGTTTTGTTTTCTTTGAAGAGTTTTAGGGTCCCACATTCTAAACCTAACTCTGTCAATAACTAGAGGTTTTCATAACATCATGTATGATGTCGCACAAGACCACAGACCTCTCCCACAGATGACAGGCCATCCATCAGTCCTGGTTTCGTTAGGGACAAAATGAGTGCTTGACTAAGATCAAACTTTTCCAAACTTTGTGACTGTGACCAGTTAGTGGGCCAGGGATGGCATTTTTAATATAATAAAATAGAAAAAGAGCAAAGATAAAGAAAAGGAGAAGAAAGAGGAAAACGGGTTTGGGGAGAGAAAGACAAGATGAAAGAAGAGAGGAAAACAGAAAAGTGTGAGTAAAGAAAGATGAGAGAATGGAAGACTGTGAAAAAGAATGGAAAGATGGTGTGAGAAGGAATGAAGAAAAAGAAAAGGACGAGAAAAGAGAATGAAAAATGATGAGGGGAAAGAAAACTCAAACAGGAAAAACAAAAGATGACAGAGAGACAGTATTCCAGGTTGTAAAGCAAGTATCATTGAAATCTGGGTACCTATCATGACATTTGTGCATGTACACACTGACTGGTCATGTGAAATAGACTTCTTTTTGTGTGTTGTTTAAAAAAATCTGAAATTGAGTAATCTAGATTAGGTTCCTCTCTGCCAAAACAGTCTAAAACTCTATATATTTTGTTGCTATATTTTATAAATGAAATAAATTAATTAAAAGAAAAATAAATGACAGGAAACAAATGTTAAAAAGATCACAATTACTTATAATCTTAACCCTTCAGAAGGTTTGGTATTCATTCATCAAAGAACAGTCTAAAGCAAGTTTCTCAGTCAGTATTTTAGGAAAAAATCAGAAGGAAAGAAAGAGGAGAGAAATAAAGTGATAAAGAAAAAAGGAAAGAAAAAGCAAGAAAGAAAGAAAAAGAAAGAAAGGAAAACCATACTTTCTAGATCAAGTCTGAAGATGAAAAGTCTGTCTTAAAGTGAAAAACAAACCTTGCCAATAAATCTTGAGTAAAGTCTTTCAAGTTGCAAGTTAAATCATTCTCCCAGTGCCACAATAGTGTGTGGTTTTGCTTCTAAGTCTAACCCAAAGAGAAGGTTAATCCAGCAAGATAACAGCCTGCCGCGTCTTCCTCTGTGGCTCCCCTGCACTGCAGTTCATCATGTGGTATTTTGTCCTTTGAAAAGTGTGGGCACTGACAAGTGTGCTTGTTACTCAGCCACAGATTCAGGCTTCAGGCTAAGGACATCCATTTCTGAAACTGGTCGCCAAAGAGTTGAGCCTCTACAAACTCAAATAACACACTAACCATATCACTCATAGAAGCACTATATAACACTATGTTCAGCTTAGAGCCAGTGAAAAGTTTGTGAAATAATCTCTTGCTGTGTGTAACTTGTTACTTTCATTCATTATAATCAGTGAACATTTAGCATTTAGCCATGCAGCGTACAATTAGTATTTTTGTACTTGCTGCCGAGATGCTCTGCCATTGTTCTCACTGGTAGAAAGCATGGGCATTTCCGTCTGCCTGTATGTCTCGTGTTTCCTAGATTGCCCCACACACCTAGCTTTCAGTCCTGCTACACAGAGCAGATGTTAAATGAAATCTGTGAAGTTAGCTGCTTCTTTATTTCTTTATAGCTAATGACAGTTTTTCCTGTCGCTGATTACTAAAACAACAAATTGGTAAAATGTTTTTAAAAATTTACTTTTAGAGGAATAATTTTTGGTAGGTTTTCTTGAGCGTTTCAGTAAGTTCTACTGTTCCACCTAGTGTGATATCTTTCAAGCCACAAATAATCATCATCACATTTAAGGGACATAGACTTGGTGTTGCTAAGGCTAACATAGTTAATCTATGAGTAGTTAAGAATGGTAATTAAGGCATCTTACTGAAAAAATCAACATTCTATTTAATATGATTATGGTCCAAATGTTTCATACTAAGCCATGAATTCATTAAAGGCACAGACAGTTTTCCACTGTGGTGTGCCCAGCTCCGTGTTAAGGCATTTAATAAATGTTTATGGAATTGAAGTGAATCTACCACTCAAGGTTTCCAGATTTAATAAAACATAAGCAAAAATTATAGCAGTTATAATGCTTAAAAAAGAAAAAAGTTTTCCTAAGGAACAATCGTGTCACTGACTTAAAAACTACAGTAAAATTCAATACCTCTCAAGGAAGAATCCTGAAAAATTAAATACAGATTCTTTAAGGAGGTAATATTTGTAAAAGATTTATAAAGTCTCTGGAATAAAAATATTCAAAATTAAATATATATTTAGACAGTTTTGAGAAATACAAACTATTCACCAATTTAGACTTCGAAATAAAGGCCAATGATATTTTGTAGTATAAATATATTCAAAGTTCTATTTGCTCCTCATAAACATTTCAATTAAAGCCAGAGTCAACCAAAATTGGTCATTAAAATGGTTTTTTGTACTGAGGATTTAACACAGGGCCTTCACCCTCTGCTATATACCCAGTACTTTTTATTTTACTTTATATATTTTTTTTAAGTTTTCTGAGACAGGGCCTTGCTAGGTGACTAAGTTGCTCTGGCTAGACTCAAACTTGTGATCCTTGGGATTACAGGAGTGTGGCACCATGCCTGGCCCCAAAAATTATTTTTTAATTAATTAATTATGGACTATTCATTTCATCCAAATTACCCATTTTAATCAAGTAGAAGTTAAAAAGTACAAATTCATCACCAAACATATCTGCAAATTGGATCGATTTCCATCAGATCAATGCCTAGGGAATTTGACAAATTCCTAATTTTCCATCATTCTACTAATCATGGATCCATAAATTAAATAGTGTAATTTATTTCACATATGAACATTTGTAATATTTGATTCAATAAGTAATGAATATACAAAAAAAGAATAATTCTGAGTGTCTCCTTTGTCCATTAAAGTAATTTAATATTTCAACTATTTGATTTAAAAGTACTCACGGAGCATTAGCCCCATGCAAGGAAGGCACTGACATAGGTATGTTGGGACTATAAAAACTTAACATTATCTTTTTTTTTAAGACAGCTATGATCTTGGAGAATGGACAAAACATGCACAAAGTGCTAAAAAACAATGAATGAGGTATGCTACGAAAAAGCCACAAGGGGCTGTGGAAACTCAGAAAAAAAAAGATAACTTTAAATCAGGTGACAGAGGTGTTTCTTAATCAGTAAAGATTTCATGGAACTAGGCTTAATGGAATCCTAGGATTTCAAAAGAATAAAAATGAGTATAAGGAAAAAGATGGGTCTTCCAAGGAAAAAAACAATATGACAACTGACCTGGAGATGGAAAAGCACAAGTCTTGTTCAAGAAATTACATATAGACTAGTTTATTAGCTATCGAGAAAAAAGTAAAGCTAGAAATAACAGTAGGAATCAAGTTATGGAGAGCCATAAAATTCAAGTTGAGAATTCTGAACTCAGAAAGCCATCCATACACTGACATTCTGTTTCCAGACCTTATGTCTCCTTTGGATTCCAGGCTCCCAGGTCTTGCTGCCTATTCAACACCTCCTCCTGGATCTCGAGGTATTTCAACTTATCATTTCAAGATTAAACTCTTGAAATGTTCATCCTCACACTCCGTGTTGATATCTGCTCTCTTCCCAGTGAATGATCCTAGTGAAATGTCAACTCCATTTTTTTCAGTTGCTTAGGTCCAAAGCCTTGAAGTCACACCCCTGACTTTTCTCTTTCCTGTTCATTCCAAATCTCTTTGGTTTTACTTTCACGATATATTTAGAATCTAACCACTTTTCACTATCCACTGCAGTAAGGAACCAGTATTTTTTTGCTTTATTAACCTTCTCATGTTCTGTCTGCTTTCACTCTTGGCTCCTTCAGTCTGCATGCAACGCAGGAGCCAGAATGAGCTCTAAAACCCAAATGAAATCCCATGTTATTCTTTTCAGTGGCCTCCCATAGAATTTAAAGACAGGTGTAGAAACCTACTGCATTCCTATTTCTTACTCTTTTGCCTTTTGTTATTCCTGCTTGCCAGCTATATTGGCACCTTAAAGTTCCTTAAATAGAGTGGGCTTGCTCCTGCCTTATGAGAGTTTGTATCTGCTCGTCCCTCTCTCTCTCTGACAGTCTTTCGCCACACATCCACAGGATTTGCTTCCTCAGTTCCTTACTTTCTTATGCCCAAATGCTTCCTTTTCTGTTAAGTACTTACGCAAACACCCTGTTTATAATTGCAGTCCCTTTTTCCCGCCCATTTACCCTTCCCTGACTTTTCTACGTAGCAGTTACAGCGTGCTATAATGTTACTTATCCCTTTTATTGTTTGCCTGCCCTCACTGTAATGTAAACTTAGTAGCAGCAGAGATTTTGGTAGACTGCCATACCCTCAAAGACTAGAGAGTGTTGGAAACACAAATGCTTTATGAAAATTTGTTAAAGCAAAATCATAATCGATAGAACTCCCTTGGAAACTTCTAAGCAGAAGGGAAACACAATGAGAAGTGCACTTTAGAAAAAACACCCTGGGATGAATAGGCTCAATGACGTGCAAAGCAACAGCCTGAAAGCGAGGAAATAATTTAAGACTCCACTTCAGCACTTTTTGTCAAAAAGTGATGATAACCTGGATCACATTAGTAACAGTAGGATTAAAAAGCAAAGGACAGTTTTTTAGACATTTTCAAGTAAGTTGAACTAGAACTGGCAATTCTATGATGAAGATATCAAATCTGACTTGGACTGAAGATGTCATTTATATAAAAACAGGAAATATAAAACAGAGGGAGGTTTATAAAGAAACGATATGGACTGTTAATTTTGAAGAACATTGTAAGTAATAAAGGGAAAGCAAGTCAAACATTAATTCATGTCAGAAATAAAGATCCTAAGGGGCTGGGGATATAGCTCAGTGGTACAGCGCCTGCCTGGCAAGCACAAGGTCCTGAGGTTCTAAGTTTGATTTCTGATACCAAAAAACAAAAGAAATAAAGATCCTAGAATTTTTTTGACTCTCATTTCTGAAATTCCTACTGGTTTCTATATTCAGAGATACTCCTTATCTGGAGTAAAGATGGCTTGGTTTGGCATCTGTTATTTATACTAAAACATGCTTTAGTAAGAAAACCACAGTACGTCTGGGTAGAAAGCAAAGAAGTTAAGCAAAAGCACTTGGGAGGAAATGGCTTTTACCTTTTTCTCCTGCAAGTTATATAGTCACCATTTCACATTCTAAGATACCACCCCTTTTCCTTTGGCGTTGGGTCATCACAGCTGTATGCTAGGTTCAGATACTCTCACGGGTTATCTATACAGCGGAATCGTCATGGGTCAAAAATTATGTTTTTTCAATTACAACTGCTAATGACACACCAAAATGTCCAGTTTGTTCATAATGACCACTTTGATAATCAGATGTAATCATATAAACTACCTGTCAGCTGTCTATCATTACAAATGAAATGAACAATTAACCCTTCTTTTCTATTATGCCACACAGAGCTTATGTACTACTGAATGTTGTTCCCATAAAATGATGAATGTTACAGCTGGGCATGGTGGCGCATGACTGTAATCCCAGCACTTAGGATGTTGACGTAAGAGGATTGTTGTGAGTTCAAGACCAGCCTGGGCTACAAAGTGAGCTCAAGGTCAGCCTGAACTGCATAGTGAGACCCTGTCTCAAAAAGACAAAAAATAAATAAATAAATAAATAAATAAATAAATAAGATAATGCTGTATGTCTGACTTTGAGTCCAAGTGCCCATATTTGAAGATTTCCTAACTCTTTTATGTTAAAAGTTAAAAATGTAAGCCAGAAGCGATGACACATGCCTGTAATTCCAGCACTTGGGAGGCTGAGGCTGGAGGATCACTGGGAATTCGAAGCCAATCTGGGCTACAAAGTGAGTTCAAGGCCAGACTGAACTGCCTAGTGAAACCCTGTCTAGCAAAGACCAAAAAACAAAAAAAAGTTTCAAATGTAGATTTAAATGTTTGGGGCAGATTTCTAAACATATTACTGAGGATGGAAGGAAATAAATTTATGTATTCCATTTAATAAGTCCATACCTTTATTCTTATAACACAGAAGTTTAGAGCTGGAAGAGATCTTCATTTAGACAATTCTTCACAAACAATTCACATAATTGGTATGTTCTGCTTTAAAAACATCCAGCTGATGAAGCAGATGATTATTGTTCATATTTATCTTTAAAATGTAATATAACAAAAGTTGTCATGCAAACATTTTAATGCTGATTCGTAGATCATTATCTACTAAAGAAGATATCAAGCTTGAAAAGAAAAGCAAAGAAATTTAAAAAGTAGTAGTTAAAATTAAGATAAAGGGCTAATGAAGATTATAAGAAGTCAAAAGAGAAAAATGATCAAGTTTGCAAAGCCTTAAAAATTGCAAAGTGAAAACAGACACATACCTGTAGCCCTCTACATATATCCCGTAAACAATAAGAATTTTTTCCCAGAAATTGAGAGAAGCTAAAAAAAAAAATCATAACTCAAAACTCTCAGAGAAATGTTGAAATAAAGATCTCCACATTTTAGGCAAGTACCGTCAAAAGAACTGGCTCACAGTGTTGCCAGGGATGCTGCTTAGTAAATAGTTTAAATTCCTTCCACTTGAGACAGAAAAGATCCGAAGTATATTAGCCTCTCCCCTCCCCCTCTAGTGAATTAATATTCCATGATATTCACCACAACTGCTGAGGGGGCACCTCTTCTCAAGGAGCAGAGAGCAGCAAATGGCTATTTCAGAAAGAATAAAAATATACCCTTGTAATTTTAATGTGTGTTTGTGTAAAAGAAAAATGTGGCAGATCTATGTTAATAAATCTTAGGTAGGGAAAAAATAAAATAGTAGCTAAGCCACGGTGAGTAATTAGTGTTTTAGCATCCTCTGTCTTCAAGAATGCTTCCTCCTGTGCTAGTTCTTTTAAATAGCCCGGGTCCTGGCTGCCTTTGTTGGGCTTGGAAATCGCTCACATATGAGAGAAATTAAGCCCTCGTTTAACAGAGACACATGCCTGTCAAGACCAGAGGAACAAAGACTAGTCCCTGGGGCCTGTTCAGCTCCCAGAGGCTGCCACTCATTCTGTTAGCAGTGCTTATCCTTTGCAGAATGTGTAGGAAACTCCATAAATCAGTTCATCTGCTTTGTGTAACACATAGCACTATGAATGTTTTTCAAAGTGCTTTCTCTTTCTTTTACAACTTAAAGCTAGTTCGTTTTAAAATAGTAAAATGTTGTACTTTTTCAGAATGCAGTAAGACTTCTTTAGTCAAAAAGAGAGTGAGACTGTCTCACACATTATCAGTACTCAAAAGGCCATTTTTCCTTAGATTTCTTCCCAGATATCTTGCCCAGATTTACACTTAATAATGAGAAGACTCATTTTGTGGATTGCCAGTGTATCTCCCAGCTACTTTTAAACCTACCTTTTGGAGTCAACAAATTCAATACATTTGCCCCTTTAGAGCACAAGGGCAACATGTTCTCTCGGGGTGGAGACTCCAATGACAATTTAACAGCCAGGTCTTTTATTGGGGAAGTGAAATGGCCTTCTTGTAAATCTAACCAAATTCCTTCCTCACATTCTCTTCTCCAAAGAAAATATGATACTCTTTTGAGAAAACACCACATTACCGTTTATGTATATCTCACAAGTTGTACCCTCCCTTATGCCTCACCTACTCCTCCCCTGGGGAAAACCATGGAGGTTATGGTGAAAGATTACCAAGCAAACTTTAAAAGCCTTCCAGTTGAGATTTACTCTTATCCAAAGTAAAAGACAGAAGGACTAGAAGGAAATGAATATTTGACCATAATTATTAAAATAAATCCTTTCCAGGCATGGTGGCACATGCCTATAATCCCAGCACTCAGTAGGCTGAGGCAGGAGGATCACCAGGAGTTAGAGGCCAGCCTGGGATACATAGTGAGTTCAGGGCCAGCCTGAACTACAAACAAACAAACAAACAGACAAACAAATCCTTCAGTTAGAAGTAAAATGCTTGTTTCACCTGTGCTGGCTGTACAGAAAACTTATCAAGGGTTATTTAGCAGTGTTAATCTTTCCACAGAAACACTGGGTGTTCCAGGGCTGACAGCTTCAATTCTCAAGATGCCATGAACCTCAAAATAAGAAGCTGGTGGCCCAGGAACTTCACCCTACTCAGCAGGGGGAAAGAAAAGCGGATCTGGATTTGATAAGTAAAACCAGATCCACCCATTGGCGATATGGCAAAACATTGCAATAAATGGGGACCATAAACAGTGCGAGAAACTAACAGGGAAGCAGTTTTTTCATAGTGAGTTTCATTCATATTTAGATCCTGATCATACATACAGCTGGCACACGTTATAGGAACACAGGTAACTACATATGTGCCTTAGCCTAAAAGAAAAAATAAAAGAGAAGCACATTGGACTCTTTCACATCCATATTTATGTATCATTCTCAAATGATTTATCAGTTCTCACATAACAAATTATTTTCATTTTTAAACCACGAATCACATCCTGCAGGCTTTAACAAGGCAGATGTCAGAATGTGGTATTACAACAAAATTAATTAAATAACTCTTGAAAAAAATAAAACAGTTTACTTATAAAAATGACATTAAGGTGAACCGCCTAATAAGAACATGGATTTGCTTAAATAAAACATTATATAGCTCTGTTTTAGATTCATCCCTAAAGCCCTGAAAGATATTAGAATTTTAGTGAGTAATTACCCTATTTACTTCAAACAAAATAGGAGGAAATTTGAAAACCATATTAAGTTCTACCACACATCAGAAATGAAATTTTCTCATTTTTTATCTTACAGCCCAATAAATAAATCGTAGTTGGAAAATTTATTAGGACTAGCTGATGAAACTTAACTAACTGCAATGAGGAAATAGTCAAAAGAATATCCATATCAACATTATCCTTTAAGCAGGAAACCTCCTTCTAGGAAGCATAATCAAGAAGTCTCCCGTTCAGAGCTTAATTGTATTCAGACAGTCTGAACCACAGTCAGCACTACTCCCACAGTTAAAGACTGTTCTAGTCCTTTAACACATCTCTCTTCAAATGAAAATGCAACAGGTAGTGAAAACAAGAGAGACCAGGAAAAGGTGTTATACGCTATATATGCCACTGACATAATACTTCAATAGCATATGCTGTAATTTCCTGCAATTAATACTTAGAAAAGCTGCATGGATTTTTTCCCAAAAATTGTAATATTCTACTTGCAACACCAAAATTAAGTTTGTGTCACCCTTTCCATTATATAGCCCTAAAACTAAAAGCTTGTCATTGGCTGTAGAAAAGTGTTTTCTATATTCTGAAAGCAAGCATTTATAAGCTGTCCTCCTAAATGTATTTTTCTAAAGTTCCACCATTGCCATCATTTTATGTGGCAAGTATTATAAACCATCACAATATTTCACAAAGGCAGCATGAATTGAAACTCGTGATCTCAAACCCTTTGATGGTTAAAATGAAAACAGTGCTCCTACATGGACGTAGCTTATCCTGTATCAAACATGACATTTACCTTCAAGCTTTACCAACAATACTGCAGTAGGGAATGGTGGTACACGCCTATAATCCCAGAACATATATATGGCTGTAGATGTAGCTCAGTGCAAAGGCTCTGAGTTCAATTCCCAGTACAAAAACAAAACAAAACAAAAAAAAATGAACAACAAAAGCTGCTCTTTTGTTTTTCTAAAGCCTGAGCACATCCTATCATCCAGAATCAGAGATCAATTTTCCAATAATCTTTAGAGTTCTTATTTTAAATATATGACAAGAAACTCATTTGCTGGAGGAAATGCAGTTGGCACTAGAACAAAGACTAGGTATAGACATCCTAAATCCAAATCCAGGCTTTTTTCTGTCATTGATCTGATCTCTCTGCTATAATTTCATTTTGTCCTTCAACTGGGGACACATACCTTCCATAGAAAGGAGAAGAACCTAGTCCTGTTGAGAACAGATCAGTAATCTTCTCCAGACCTCCTCCTTTTCCTGGGTTTGAAATTGTGGGCTCCCTAAACTAAAGAGAACATGTAAGTCTATGGAATTAATTCAGTTGGTTGGGAGAATGACTAAGAGTTAGAAACAGGTATAGACACCAGTGAAACAGATTGAAAGTACTGGAAACATCTGTACTTGTATGTTATTTCACCTATCTTGAGACTTGTTTTTGTTTTTGTTTTATAACTACAAGTTCAATTTAAACAGAAAGAAATCAAGTATGATAGTCAAATCCTAGATTTTGTGATTATAGTCAATTTGAAGGTGATCACAAATAAAGAGATAGATGCCCGTTCCTTCTAAAAAGTGGAATAATACTGTTATTCATGAAAGCACTGTAATTTTTTCTAGACTTATCTCAATGCAATTTTTATGCAGTTAAGATCTTATTGCATTTACATCATTGTGTTCTTGGATTTTTCCACTTAATGTTATAACATTAGCCCCAATTATTAAAAAGTACTTGTAAAAAAAAATAATAAAAAAAAAATTAAAAAAAAATAAAAAGTACTTGTAAGTGCCATTTTATCAGTCCATGGAAGCTCATCACATGAATATATGATAAATTTTATTAATATTAAAATCAGTGTTCTTTCAATATACATCTAAATTTTTTTAAACCAACTTTTTTCTTATATAAGAGCAGTATGTATTAGAAAGTTTGTTTAAAAAACTAAAACAAGAAAAAATCGTTTAACTATAATTCTACAACTTAAAGCCATTTGCCTTAAAATCATATTCATAATCACTTGGTGTAGATCATATAATACAAATTAGGGTCCCTACAGTCAGTACTCAAAGTTACTGAGAAGGAAAGTTACTGGATCAAGATAGAAGCCAAAGTCTTAAACACAGAGCTCAGATTACCTTTTCTATTGACCACTATAATCTGAACTCTCTCTCACAAGGAATCCATAAGAGTTTAAGAGTTCTCAGGATATACGTCCACCCTGTATGGAGTCCATGAATGGGTCCCCTCAGAGAACCAGTGGATCTGACAATCCACATTAGAATTGCACCAGAAAATCTCTACCGAAAAATAGCTGTTGTGTGTATGCCGACTTCAGAAACCCTAGTTTCTAGCCTTGCATTATAGATAGTCCAGTAATGAGCTGAAATTTCCCCATCGAATGTTCCACCATTTGTGATGTTTGTGCATATCATTTGTGCCTGTTGGTTTCTTGATCTATCTGATATTCTCAGACTAGCCTCTGGCTAGAACCTAGTAATTCTATTAGCTCATTTTTGCCAGTACCAAGGGCTTTTTCATACTCAAAGAACACCAGGTCACCTAACCATCCCTCCACTCAAACTTGCCTTCAGAAGAAAAAAAGTAGAAACCCAAGTATGCACGAAGCATAAAAATAAATAAACATATAAAGTCATATAAATAAAAAATCTTGAGATTTTTCCTTTTCTTAAACTTCCATTACTCCTCACTAAATAAGATGACAGCTGTCTGTTCACATGTATGTTCTTCCCCTAGCACAAATCAAGAGAAAGGAGGCACTTAACAGTCACAGAATGCAGTGGAGAATGCTTTAGGACAAATGAATACCTAAACCAACAGCTGGAGGTCCTTATTCTCCTAGAGGTTTCAGATTTCTGCATTCTCAGGTTCCATTCAATTAGATGAATCCTACAGCGCACTAATTCTCTGCAAATGACTTTGGCCACATCCACCTTGAGAAATATCCACCTAATTTTGTGTACAATCTTTACTGAATAACAGTGCATAAAAATGTTTGTCCATTTGGGAAACTGTGCCCCTATGTCATCGCAACTTCTTAAAAGGGATGATACTTATTAGCCACTCAATTGAAACTTCCTATGGATAATACAACCCAAGAATGTATAAAGTGGAGACAGTGGAAATGGTAACCTAGTACAAGACAGGCTTAGGCCACTGGAGTTCTTAGGACAGTCTGTCCACCTTGTCCACAAGTGTGAGCAGCAGCCAAGCCACCCGACTGAGAGTCCTTTTCATCTGCACTAACCTCAGCCACTACAGAAAAGTCATCTCTGAACATTTTCAGTTAAAATTCTTCGAATAAAATGTATATGCAACAAGTCAGAACTGTAACCTGCTTGAGGATGGACTCTTTTTATTCTGACCTGTGAATTCCTTAATTTTCCTTATAAATAGTAGAACTTTAAATTTTCTTAATGGACTGTGTGGTGGATAAAATTAATTCACGGTCTCATGGGAGACATTACACCTTTTGCATCATTTATTTTCTTTTATTTTGAACAAGTAAAAATATCTGGCTCTAACATTAATAACTTTGAGTGAAAGTTACTATATGTGAATTAAAAATGGTTATGTCAGTACATCCCTCAACATTTAAAAGATATTTCCCTGTGTTATATCAAGTGTCACACAGTATATCAATTTTTATTTCCCATCTCTCAAGTCTGGTATGCATACTGTTTAACTTCTTAAATTCTAAGTATAGACATAATTCAAAAAAGCTAGGCAAATGCCTGACTTACAGGAGATGGTGTACATAAGATTTATATGAACAACTTTAGTTTAAAACAAGAAGGACTTTTGCATTTTGTGCTGCTACATCACATAACGTCATCTGTGTTTAAAAAGCTATAAAATAAATGGGAAAGGTTCATTTACTATCTTTCTAATTTCACAAGCACTATCGATCTAATAGCAAGGACCATTTTAATGTGAAAGGTGAAAATCCGAGCCTGTTTTTCTAGAATAAAATGCCATGCTCTCTTTCATACAATCTCCAAGCAGCTTTGCCTAATTCTCTATCAACCATTTGCAAGTGCCGAATAAACCTGGCTCTCCACTCACTGACAAACCAACTTCTCTCTCTGTTCTCTCTCTCTCTCATACACACACAAACATGCATGGATTAGAAGGGTATTAAAGACTATTACTAAACTGAACCTTCAATGTAAGAAAAATTATCAAGAAAAAAATAGAAGAGAGACACCCTGTCCCTGAAAGATTGAGTCAGCATTATGTAACATCACATGCCAGTATCATCCAGACTAATCTGCCCTTCCAGTACACCCCACTTTGCCTCTGAAGAGGCACAGAATATTCCCACTTTAATTCCAGAAGGAAGCAGAGACTGGTTTACCTGAATTTTTGTTTTTTATTTTTTTCAGTGTTTTTATACTTAATTTTAATTTTTTTTTATTTTAAAGAGAAAAAACAATGCAAACAATCATACAAAATTTCAAAACAAGATAGTAGGAGAGTAACAAAGGTTAATACATTGTATATTGTTATCTTCAAAGTAGTTGCTCATATTACAAGATATAGGCATGAAAAATTGATCAAACAATGTAGGCACAAACCTTTCATTTCAATGAACTAACAGAAATTAGTATAACTATCTTAACTATTACATATATATTTATATTATATATATATATATATTTGTTTTTCCTCTTCCTTCTTTTCTCCTTTTCCTCATTCCAGTTTCTCTTTC
>RJWT010029652.1:0-14850 GCA_004365215.1 Cuniculus paca | reverse complement strand
GGTCTTTCTTCCCCTTTGATTACTGCTGGTTGCCTTCTTTCCTCCCCTAACATTTTATAACAAACTGAAATGCATCAAAGAAACCAGTTAAGGATGTGACGATTGAGAAACACGTTTCTATCTCAATGTTACGATCTTGTCTTTTCCTCCCCACAACATGTCTCTAAGAGAAAAAGACAAGTGTAAATTTGATGCCGCACAGAACAAAACAACAAAATACATCCAAAGACACAAGGCAGAGGAGCATTTGTGAATGCCAGCTTGCTCATCAAATGCTGCCACACACTTGTCACATGCGGGGGCCTAATAATTCTTGCATGAGAAACGAATAGACATGAAGGCAACGACATAATCAAGTGAAGGCAGCAACATAATCAAGTAAAGTCAACCACAGAAATCCACCAATGGCTTCAATCGCCTTCTTAAACCAATGCACAGTGAGATGATGATCAAAACAATATAAAAATGCAAAGAAAACTTGATTTCAACATAAATACAGGGTGCAAGTTCAGAACGTAGAGAAACTTATTCAAATTTTAAGCTTCAAATGCAAAAAAAAAAAAGACACCTGTTAGAAATTGGTCCATCTACCTTGAAAATGAAATATAAAATACTTTCTGAATAAAATTCCTGCATCCACAATTTGTTCTAAAAATCTAGACTGATATACAAAATTTTAGTACAGCAGCTCAAGAAAATGGAAAGAGGAAAAGAGAAGTAACAGAAAGAAAAAAATTATATTTTGCTTCTGTCAACCAAATATGCCTTATCTAAACCAGCAATAATTTCACTTTGTCTGTGTACGCCATAAGCAATGTGCTGTCATTTAACATCTCAAAGTTACAAAATCACAGAAACGGTGATAAGTGAGTACAGGCAGACTAACATGAGAGGTGTGTTCCTGAAGGCAGGGACTTTCCTCAGCAAGTTCTGATTTGGGAGGTAAAAGGCCGGCCTTTGAGAAATAGCATGCATGCTATTCTGCTTAGTCAAGGCTGCCTTTTCTCTATGTGCATATTTAAAGAATTCTATTTATAAAGAACATTAAAGTTTGAAAGGCATTTCCACATACATTTATCTCATCTGATCCCACAGTCGCCCATACAAGGAAGAATACCCACAGCAAAGGCAAGAAAAGCGAGGCTCAGAAATATTAAATGCGTTATCCAAAGTGACCATTTTAGTCCATTTGCTGTTGCTGTACCCAGCTACCTGAGGGCAGATAATGTATAACAAGAAGAGGTTTACTTAGCTCACAGATTTGGAACAATGCACAAAACCAACTCATTCAGAGAGCCTTGCCCTCATTCTTTTTGAAGGCAGAGCCCCTAATGGCCCAATTGCACTAGTCATCAATCTTAAAATTTCCACCAACTCTCCACATTGCCACCCTGTAGGCCACACCTCAGCACAGAAACCTCTGGGGGACAAACTCAAATGATATCCACATCCTACCAGTGACAAGAATAGCAAGTAATCAAACAGCTGCAAGATGTATGTCCTGGTTCCTTATTAGTAATAGGCTATACTTATTTTTTTTTTTTGGAGTAAAAGGAATGGAAAGAATTTGCAGTAAAATGAAAGCTCAGTCAATTTCCCACCAAGTCACGAATCTCATGTATAAAATTATGCACATTAAATAGGTAATGAGCTTGCTTCAAGACTGACGTAAATTTATTTTCACTTAATTGTCTTTTGACTCGCTCTCCATACTCTTTCCCATTTCCTAACATCACAGATAACTTGTCTGTCCACAGTAGTTTATTCAGACCTTGACTTTGTGATGCTACTGGCTATTACTAAAAACGTACTTAGCAGAGTACAGTGTGTTCCTTACTAATCTACCCTTCCAAGAAGTGAAAATGCCCCAGCACTCAGTAAAATGAATGGCCTGGTAATATTTAATATGAACACAGACATTTCCCTTCTAGTGTAATTCACATGCACACATCATTAAGGATCAAAGCACAGGCGAACCAAGCAAAGAATGGAAAAGGAATTCTAAAACATCAAAGTTAATTATATTTGGTTGTCCCAATATATTCGCTGTTCAATTAAGATGCTGCTCTGACTGATCTCAGTCAAGCCGTGCCTCTCAAGGAGTCTGAAACTCAGCAATAAGACTTGAAGTCACAGGAGCTAAAAGCTAAAAGTTTGTTTCTTTTGTTTTTGGTTTGTTCGTTTCTTTGCCAAAGGAGCACTCTTTTCCTAGCACTAAGCCTCTTGTCAGCTGCAACCCCTCTGCCCCTCCTCCCTTGCCGTGGGAAAGGCGGGGCTGGCTCTCCAACGCCAGGCACCTAGGCAGGTGCTCAAGCAAGTGTCCTGCAAAACCTCTATAAACTGGGTCTTCACCTAGCCTAAAAACAGGAGAGCAAAAGCCCAACAACAACAACAAAAAAAAAAAAGGGATGAAAACACCATGGATCTGTCCTGTTAAAAAGTGTGAAGTTGTTTGTGTTTTTTTGTTTTGTTTTGTTTACTCAGCTTACAAGGAAAACACTTGATACTGGTTATTGTTACACTGTCTCAGGCCCAGGGAGCAGTTCAATCACTTAGTGACCATATATTCCCTGCTCCCAAAGTGAATTATCTCCATAAGGCACCTCAAGGGTACCGAGCATAAACAGGGAAACCCCCTTCCCACAACACGCACAGATACCTACAACTGCAGTACTGGTAAAAGGGAAACGGCGCTTTTACTCAGGTGAAAAACCGGTAGAAGGAAATAACATTAGAAGGCGATGCGGCAGCGACAGCACTTTATCACCTCCACAATAATGCCTGTTCCTTCACGGGTGCCTTTATTTTTTCATGGGGATGGGGGAGGGGCCGGGAAGCTTCTCTATCAAGAGCTTACTGTACCCCAGAAGTAGATGGAGGCTTTCAAAATATTGCCTTATTTAATTCTTCCCATAAGCCTGCAAAATAGGTGAGAATTGCACTGTTGATCTGGAAGGCGAAGAATTTTGTATTCTAAAAACACCCACAGGAATTTAAGATTGAATCTCAAGAAAATCTGTGACTCTCTTCAAAACCTGTGACTTCCCTGAATCCACATGCTTTGACTGAGTTCTGGGATGAGGAATGAGGGTAGCCACCGATTCCTATGCCTGCTGTCCAAGCCTAGCTCGTATTCATCTCTCAAGTCCCCAAACAGCTGAGCTAGCTCTACAATTTCAGGTTCAATAGATCCACCTACCTTGTCATATTAGGGGGAAGAAAACCATACCTATTAAGTTACCAGGTCTTTGCAAGCCCCCTATTTTTTTTTTAAATATCTTTTTGAGACAAGGTCTCACTATGCAGTTCAGGCTGGTCTCAAACTTGTAACGATCCTCCTGCCTCAGCCTCCTGAGTGCTGTGATTACAGGTGTGTGCCATCATGCTCGGCTTATTGTTTTAAAAATCTGATCTACTGTGACAAGTTAGTAAAGCACTTCATCGAATTTTTATGACCTAGCCATCTGTCCACATCACAATAAGCCAATTCTGCATACTGTGTCTTGACTTAGTCTCCTATAAGCTGGCAAGGGTTAAGGCCAAGAACACAGAGAACGCTCAGTAGCTTTGTCACTCTCTCCATCACTTCATGCAGGGAAACTGGCTTGCAAAGTTCCCACACAAACTCTCCCTGTGAATGATGCAACGGAAGCTGTGCACACCAGCCTTCCTTTCTGACTTAAATAAACCAGTGAAACTGCTTTTTTCCCTTTAATCACGAATCCCCAAAGTAAGACACCAAACTCAGTTTTTCCATGAATAGCTGATACCTCTAGAATTTCTTACAGACGAGTTCCACAGCACACCCCTAGGGTTGGGGCTGCAGGTCAACAGTAGAATCCTCGATGATAAGCACAAGGCCCTGGGTTCCATCCCACCACCTGGAGGTGGCAGCGCCTCAGTGCTACTTTAGAAAGGCTCAGGAGGACTGTACTCTAGAATCAGATAGGCCGCGCTCCACACATGAGGAAACTGAGACCCTTAGAACCTTCATTCAACACTTTAAGAACCTGTTACAGTATTTCCACCTTCCACTCCTTTGTGGAATAAAAGCCACCATCAACCAATCACATTCGAAATCCCTTGATGTCAACCAAGACAAAAATTTCAGCCCCTCCCCACCCTAAATATTCAATGCATGTAGCCTGGCCACCCAGATAACACTTCCTTGGTAGTAGACACTGGTAACACATCCTTGCCGGCCTCACAGGAGTTCTTGGTGTCTGCAGAGTTTATATGCATCGATATATTAAAAACAAGTGGATGTAAGATATCTCACTAAAGAGCAGGAACCTTGAAGAAATGAGCACATGGGTTCTCTGTTCTTCCTATAAGCTTTCCGGAGAAGCTGGAGCCAGAAGAAAAATGCTATCGCTTTTATACTGCAGCTTTATTCCTTCCATTCCTGCCATGACATGGTCTGGAAAAAGTTTAAAAAGTCAACCACTGTTTTAGGAGAAGGAACAGTACTGAACTAAGAATGTATCAGCGGCTTCCAAACTTTAACCTGCCTAACAGTCACCTGCAAGGTGCCTGCTGACAATTTCTTCTTCCCCAGTGGTTTCTGACTCAGCAGATCCATAGCAGAAGCCAGGAATTAGCAGTTTGATCAACTGCCACAAGTGATGGGACGCTGGGGTTCCCAGGACCACACCTCGAGAAAGCCCAGCAGAGAGAGGCGAGCAGAGAAACAGCCAAGCGAGAGATGGGGTTGAGTCAGGCCTTTGGAATGCTCAAGTGGTGTAGCTGCTGTTTATAGTCTATTCCATTGCTCCAAGTGTGAAGCCTGTTCGGTTAAAAATTCACCAAACACACCATAGACCGAGTCTGACTTGAAAGCCCTGATAACACTAATGGTGGTGAATGGGATTACTTTAAATAGGGCACCTGTCTGTGCCCAGCGGCTTCTTTTCAAGATGTTTGCAGGCCGTCTCTCTGCTCTCTGCACTTTGGAGAAGGAGGCTCTCATCTCTGCTTACTTTCTTTTGAAAGCACCTTCCCCCACCGCCCATCCAAACCTGTCTCATTCCTCTTTATTTGTGTCCGTCCATAAATTACATTTTCTGTACTAGGTATAGTTACATTCATTTATATGTTAGCTATCACATTTTTCTTTCAGGTGAACCTTACACAAATGAGAGGTAGAGAAACGTAGTGAAGAGGCACTGACAAAAGATGGAATCAAACACCCCACGAACGCGCGTGGGCACATACACACTCGCATTTGTACTGACAAGGGACTTTAAGAAGTTGAAAGAAAAACAAGATGAAGAAAATTCTGAAGAATAGTCTAACATAACATCAATAAAAGTCGAAGTAACTAGAGCACAAAAAAGTCTAAGTGATGTAAAGGTATTATTTTTAAAAGGCTTAATACTGTCCTATTAAACATTCATTAAACACAGCCGTTTTGTGAAGTGCTGTCAAAAGCAGGAATGAAAATAGAACCCAGGACTCCAAATTTCCAGCTCTTGTCAATAAATCAGGCACTTTCCCTCCACAATCCAAAATAGCTGGAAATGCTCTGGTTATTTTCTAACATATGGCTTAAATATTTATATTTTAAGTGCTTTCAGTGTGTAGTCCACATTATAAACATTCATTAACATTTAGGCAACTTCATAAATAACTCTAACTGCAGAGTCAGACCAAGTACACATTTAAACAAAATAAACATTCCCAAACATAGGCTATAAATTTTTTCCCATATTTACTTGATAACCTGACACCAACACTCTTCACTTTTCTTCCTCCCAAAATTATGTTTTTCAGTTTTTCCTCTCGTGCGACAAAACATTACTGAGGCCAGAGAGAGATAAGGATAGTTCCAAAGATAGCAAACTTAGAACCTGAAATAAGCTTCATGATTAGGAGAATCTATCTCATCAGTTGATTTGTTTCGTGGAATTACATTAATTAATCAATCTAACAAATACTTGTGTATCTGCCAGGCACGATTCTTGTCTGAATGGATAAAGTCAAGTCCTTGCCAAACAACGCTTACATTCTAGTAGAGAAGCCAACAATAAGCCAGTCAGCAAACAAATGCTTAATAGAAAATCAGACTGTGTTAAGTCTATGAAGAAAAACACGGCAGAGTGAAGGGGATAGAGGGTGGCGAAGTATTGGGGGGCCAATACTGTTCTGTTGTTTTAAGTAGGAAAGGCTGTGTGAAGCCATTCAGTCAAATACAGGCTTAGCAGAGAGAGGCGTGCAGAGAACAGTGAGACTAGTCCTAACCAGTGAGAACAGTCCTAACTCCACTCCCCAGAGTTAGCAATACGCATTGGTCAGCACAAAAAGCTGTAAGCTGCTTAGAGATAGGTGAATTAATAAAACACCTAGGAATTTTAGGGAAGGAAAAGAAGAGTGTCATGAGGCTAAACAACTCCAGAAGCAGTCAGGCAGAGCAAACAACAGAGATGTCCCCTTCATCTGGCTCAAGACACAGGAGATGGCCCAGGTCATGCAAAGTCCATCTTACAAGGAGAAATCAGGGGATGTGAGGGGCTCCAAGGAAAGCTGTTCCCTTTTCAGGATAATCACTGAATATAATACTTGATAATGCCAGCAGATATAAGACAAACATAAATAATAAGATTTTACAAAAGTTTTATCATGATAATAATGGTCAGATATCATTTCTTATTCTTAACAAAGGAAGGATGAACTGCAAACATCGATTTTTTAACATAAATTCTCTTTTAAAGCATGCACATTTTTAAAAATACCAATATTCTATATTAAAGGGGAGGAAGCAACCACTTTAGAATTTTCCAAAGGGACTAAAATAAGCCCTTGGTATTTTAAAGGAAATAAACATTTGAAAAGTCCAAAGTTACAGAAAAGCCATAATCTGTTTCAGTTAAAAGACATAATAAAGTCATCACTTTCTAGTAGCTGGGATTAGAGTTCGGTCAGGGCTTCAATCATTTCAAGCTTTTAATCTGAAACTGGTCCTTAAAAGCTGTAATGAATTAAACAACAAACCACCCACAGAACCAATTGTAAAAATACACTGTAAGTAAAAAGCATAATGACTCAATCCACTTCCTTCCTAATTTTTTCCATCATCCATTTGACCCCCTTCCTGTCACCTAATCTAATCACTGGCTGGGTTTCCATTAAGTTAAGATTCTCCCTGTTGTACTATCTGAAACCACTGCATTGGTTCTCCCAGATTTAAGAGACAATTTTATAATGTCACTATACACAATTGAATTGCTTAAAATGTAAAGCAGACAGGGATTCAATTCATGGCTGTGTGTTCCAAGAGGGTTATGGACAGGCATGTAGTCTAGAATGAAAGTTTCCCAGCACCGCCAGTAACTGGAAATATTCTTAAAGACAACTTTTCAAGCTGGATGAACTCTTCCTCTTGCATCTACAACTACCACCTCCTTCACCTTCCCATCTACCACTGACGAAATTTACACAGCACATTGCAATTTCCAAAGCATTTGCACATACATTAATCTCTGGTCCTCACAGCAGTCCTCAAACTTCATAATCATCCCAAATCACAAAAACACACTGCCCAAACTAGGAGTTTTAGGTCAAAGAACTGCATGCACAAAAATTGGTTTTAGGGGGCCGGGGATTTAGCTCAGCAGCCTAAGCGCCTGCCTGGCAAGTGCAAGGTCCTGAGTTCAATCCCTGGTGCTGCAAAAAAAACCAAAAAAAATTGGTTTTTGGTTTGACCCACTCCTAAACTGCCTACTAAGAACAACATTCTTTAGAATAAGACCATCTCACTTCTGAGCAGATCCTCACCATTGTTCTCTGGTAACTCCTCAATTTACTGACAGGGATATCAATGAGCTTGTGACTACTGTAATACTATAAGGTTACCACTCAAAAGCAGATATCCCAATAATTTCATGGTGTAGGTGATAAATTAACCATTGCATTCAGATCTGTATTACATATAAAGAAAGGGTTCTAACCTTTGATCCAAGGTCACACGCAGTTAATAGCACACCTTGTACAAACTTAAGGTTATGTGGTTTGTACACTGTACCATGAAGCTAATCTAGCTGATGATTAAAGATAAGAGTGGGAGCAATGACTCCAAGGAAGGCTTAGAATGGCAAGTCAATTCATAACCCACTCTTAAGACACAAATCTAAATGGGTACAACAGGAAGACTCCTAAAGCAACTCAATTTTAACTCTTACAAACTTCACTTCATGGCCAGAGCCCAGCCTAAATGAAGTGTAATTATTGCTGGCTGATTAATTCTTTCAGCAGTTTCTGGCCTACCAAAATTTAAATTAGATTCAAGAAAATAATAAAGCTTTAGGGCTCCTGTTCCCATGAGGCAACTTACAGTGATCATTTCAGTCTATGAAAATGATTGTTTTTCATAGAGGTTTCACTTTTGTTTAGTTTGTTGTAGAAAGGGGGAAGATAATTACTATAAACATAACACAGTGTGGTTCATTGGTCCACTGGATGCTTGCCGTAACCCGTTGTGCAAGGTAGTATGGGAAGTATTGCCTCCTTCCACAAATAATTCAGTGGAGGCTAAGAGAGGTTACATAACCTGCCTGACATCACTAAGTTAATAAGAGCAGAACAAGGGTGCAAATGCAGGTCGCTTTGTCCTTAAAACATGGCCTTTTGTTTTGTTTTGTTTTGTTTTTTACTTGATCAGAAATGCATTTTCTAAGAAAATTTTCAATGACCCTTGTCTGTCAGTCTGTAACAAATTCATCATCAAGTACACTAGAAAGGGTTTTCTGCTGTCTCTAAACTGTTCCTTATTATACTTCTATCAAGATAACTCCAATATATTGTCTTACCTAGAGCAATAGAATCAACACACTACAAAACTCTGCACAGAAAGATGATCTCTAATCCCCAAGTTGCACAGAAAAACTGAATAATTTGGTCAACAAGAGCAGTTAAAGAAATTCATCAATTTACTTCAAAAGTAAACTAGTCAAGAGATTGGCCCTGTCACCATGTTGCACTTGTCATAGAGAAAAGAAAGAATGTAAGAGGCTGGGGTGAAATACAGGAAGAATTCAAAACCAAGGAATGTGGGATCAACCTGAAGCTAAATCTATTGACACAAAAACTGTGGAAACAGTGATAAACTGACAATTCTTCTTTTCACTCATTTGTTGCAAAATAGCCACCTAGCCCATCAGGTGAATCAATTTATTTATCCGATACTACCTCTCAGGCCAAGTCTTTAAAACATTGATTTTTTTTTTGAAATTTTCAGTTAGAAAACAGGGAAAAACTTGAGCAAATATTTCACCAAAGAGGACTTACATATGGTAGAAAAACACATAAAAATATTTTTAATATCATTAGGTTTCAGGGAAATGCAAATAGAGTCTATTACAAGATATCACTCTACACCTATCACCATGATTTGAAAAAAAATAGTGACAAGACCAAACACTGGAGAGGATGCACAGAAGCTGAGTCACTCTTGTATTGCTGGTAGCAGTGTAAAATTGTACAGCTACTCTGGAAAATGGTTTGGCAGTTTCTTATAAAACTAAACATGCAATTACAATTTCATCCGGAAAGTTCACTCTTGGGCATTTATCCCAGAGAAATGAAAACTTATGTTCATACAAAAACCTGTACACAAATGTTCATAGAAGCTTCATTCATAATAGCCAAAATTTGGAAATAGCCCAGAGATCTTTCAACAGGTGACTGGCTAAACAAATATGGTACATACAAACAGTGGAATGCTGCTCCACAATAAAAAGAAATTAACCATCAATGCAAGCAACAGGTTGGATGAGATATGGAGATTTTAAAAAGCTAACCCCAGAATATTATGAACTATATAATTCCATGAATGCATAGAAAGATTTTTAGAAATGGATAGCAAATTAGTAGTTTCCAGGGGGCATGGGAAAGGGGAAAGGTGTGGGGTCAGAGGTGATCATATCCATAAAAGGGAGAGGGAGAAACCCTCGTGTAGATGGAACAGATCAGCATACTTTTAGGTTTGAAAAATAGAAAACTAAAAGTGAGATAAAGTTATATAGACCAGAATAAATATGCGTATAGGTAAAACTGTGGAGTTCTGAAATGAAAACATGAAATTACATCAATCTCAATATCCTGGCTGTGATATTGTACTATAGTTTTACAAAATGTCACCATTAAGGAAAACTGGGTAAAAGCGGTATTACTTCTTACATTTGTGAAATCCATTGTGATCTCAAGGAAAACTTCAATTACAAACGGATCAATAACAAGTATTTGCTAACTTAGCTATTTTAAAAAACAATAACATAATAATTTTGCCAATCTTCTTGATAAAAGACCATTCTGTTTTTTCCTACACTAGCTTGTATCACGTATACTGTGAAACTTATCACATAGCTTATATCACATATACTAAACTATTCATTAAAGGTAAGCTTAAGAATAAAATAAGCCTTACAGGGCACACATTAGGAAACTGTATTTGCATGAAGCCCTAGAACATGCAAATCTAACCTAGGATGGGGGAAAACGAAGTAGGGCAGGAGTTGCTGGTGGACATGGCAAGGGAGAGGCTGACTTACCTAACTGCGGCAATGGTGACATTCTTCATTTTAACAGGATGTGGACACATTTGCCAAAACTCATGAATGTACCAATAAGATCTGTGTACTCCATTGAACAGAAATTTCACATTTAAAAACTTTAAATGAAAATTGAAGTTTAAATTACTGACTTTATTTATTGCATTCCTCCAAACCGAATCCCCCATGCAATAACATGGTAGCTTTAGCTGCATCCAGAATCACCAAACTGAATGGGTTAAAAAAAAAAAGTTTACAATTATCTTTCTTCTACATTCTTCTCAGGGAAAGGAAATTACAATCAACAGTGTAAGCATGAGCAAATTCATATAAAAAGTATCATTAAATCAGACTAAATTAAATAAAAACAGATGTAATTAGGGCCCTCTGAAAGTAATTTTGGCTAATACTTTGTTTACATGCAATATAGATGTAGCAACTATTGGCCTCAGGCACTTTTTACTGTTGTTATATTAATTATTACATGTGCTTTTTATATTCCAGCTTAAAATATCCTTTATAGGTCTGAGTAGCTAATGCCAAGGTTACTTCAAATGAGTCTCAGATCCCACAGAAGGAAAAAAAAAAAAAAAACCTATGAAATCCACAAATTGATATAGATGTACCACCATTTGACCTGTCTTTGCTTAATCATAACTTTATCATACTTAGGATATTTATTTTGCTAAAGTTAAAAGAGTGATGCTGGACTGTTCTTAATTACAGTTATACCCAATAAGACCCAACCCTTTCCATTTAATAGGTTTACACTACAGAGACATGTTTGCTTAATTGGCCAGACAAGTCAAGACGCTAATGAAAATTATTCCTTGACCATACAAAAGATGCATAGACAAGATACCAACAATGTTAGAAATTTCTAGGTTCTGCTATTCATTTTGGTCTTAAACTTTGCTCATGGTGCCCGGCTCTCTCTCATCTCATTTAGTTTAAAGTATCTCAGATCAGTGGCTCAGGCTCACTCACAATGCTGTATGTAGTCATATCCTTTCCCCTTTGAAGGAATTTTTTTTTAACTTTTTCATTAACAGTATATTTTTTCACCCAATTACCTTCTAGATGTTACTACCAGTTTTAATTTTCATCCTTATTTTATTCCTTCTCCTGGAATTAATCGCTTTTTTAATCTGACATTCTTCCAAACTGAATAGTCTATACAATAAGGTACAGTGACTTTAGTCAAATTAATGGTTAAAAAATGGCAGCCAACTAGATTTAGGAGGCACCAAAAGCCAGCATACCCTGTTATTCAACAATAGGTCAGAGAATAACTTTAGTCATAAAACCTTCAAATTCTTCTCCTATAATCATTGATTTAAAAGGATAACAATCTGTGTGAGTCTCAAAGTAGTCCAAGCAGTCTCCTTTAAATAAAGGGTTTATACTGAATAAAAATTGGGATATTCAGGTAACGCCATGTGATGGTCACCAACTAGGATGAAAAACAAAAGAAATTCTCTCCCTCCCTTCCCAAACACCTCCAGGTGCCCTTGTCCATAGCTACATTTCCAAAAGGCACTGTGCTTTGGCAGTAAGTAGAAGAGTGTCTTACACCACACACGCTTATTTTTAAAACCTGGCGTTTCTTTCAAACTGAAAAATCTATTCAGAAATCCCTTCCTCCCTTGGCTACAGAGCTTTATTCAGCCAGGGGGCCAACAAATGCTGATATTTCAAGAAACCTAATCTCTTAATGATCGGTGTCAGGGAAAGGAGGACAGTCAAAGAGTCATCTTGAAATAAGCTTCATCTCAGGTACACAAAGGTCCAAAAATGCAAACAGTGAATCACGATTGCCACCAACCTGGCACTCACATCCTGTAATCTGTCTGTGTTGGGGGAGGAGGGGGTCCGTCCAAGTGGAGGAACTGTCCCCCCTACCTCACACTCTAATTTCACCCTCCCCAGTTCCTCCAACACAGAAGAGTACATGGCATCCAAGGACATGCTCAGGCTTGGGGTGCTGTGAACACAGCAAGCAGTTCTCAGATCAGTGGCTAATGGAGGTCGTGATGAAGGGGGGAGCCACTCCCTGAAGACCTACAGGAAATGTATGTATGGGTCTTGAGCTAGACTTTGACATAGCAAATGTGCATTACTGGACGGGGAAATGCACCAAGCCAGGCAGAAGGAATCGTGCACAAAATGATAAAGTAAAACCAAACTTAACTTGTGTGCAGAACATAGGAGACACATTCACTGGTTTTAGCAGAGATTTTCCAAGCACTATGGTGGTGGCAGAGAGTATAATAAAATAGAAGGGGAGACAAGGTTTAGGGAAAGTGTTCATTGTTTATTAACTCGGCCAACACCTATTTATTCAGCACAAACACTCTACAAGGCACATTCTAAGATTCTGGGGTAAAAAAAATTTTTTTTTGAGAAAAAATTTTCTTCTGCAAGAGAAATCAGCCCTTATATAAAGCTGATCCAAATGAGATTCTAAACATAAACTGTGTCACTTTAGTTCCTTCCACAAAATCACAATAGAAGTTTTCAGTTACTTTGAAAATCTGATCCACAAGAAATGGATCAAATTTAGGTGGATTAAGGATGTCCTTATTCTCTGCATTTTAAACTATCTCGTCACTGCTAAGTTAAGAAATTACATGAGAATGCCAGGAGGAAAGATCAAGACTCACTTGCTAGACTCAAAATAAGTTTTTCTGTATGCTTAGAACAGAGACTTTCCCCAGCAATGAACTAAAAGGTATAGTGTTGCAGAGCTGCCTTTCCGCCTCGTCCACGCTGAGCTCTGTTCTCTGCCTGAGTACACAGACCCCATTCCCACCCCACAGTACTGGGGTTCACCATTAAGTTCCACCTCAGGCTCTGAAGGAAAGAAAAGGTGCCAGGGCCCCTCAGAGGGCTGGAAAGAATGATCAGGGAAGAGGGGTCTGTTTTCCTGCTATAAAAGGACAAGTAGGCATCTGGAGTACTTTTTCTTTTCTTTTCTAGTGTTATAATAGACTGTTTTTCTTTCGAAAATCTCCACTGCACTTTGCAAGTAATAAAATTGCATAGTTAAGAGTGCAAGAAGGAAGAGAGTGATTCAAGGAAGTGAGTTTATTGCCCACCTCTGTCTAGGCTGTTAATGGTGGCAGTGGGAAAGCCAAGCACTTAGCATAGCAAGGACATCTAGTGCGCCTGGTCCCTCCACCCTCACTCATTCCCCTGGGCTCAATGATGTAGAGAGCAGGACTTCACTTTGGACCTGTGGTCTGGGTCCAGTTTTAAGGGAGGAGAGTATTTTAATCCTAAGAGGTTGAAATGAGTGGCTCACAGGTCAAGTCCAAGTCTCCCAAGTTCCGTCAGGTGAACACGGCCTGCGACATGCTCAGAGTGATTCAGAGCCCCAGTGATCAGGTGATGACTCGCAGGACAAGGTCTAAACTTGGGCAGTTTGATTTTAGAGCTCGCACTTCCCCTCCTCCTTGACAGCAGCCCTTGGGGTGGGGAGCATGGCGCGCTCCTCATAGATTCTCCCAGACTAGTGGCAGTGAACTTGTGGCACAAAGCCCCTCAGTGAGCTGTTTGTTATCAATGAAAGCTGTAAAAATTTTACCATCACTGTCCTAGACTGTACCTCTTCATGACTACTGGTGATGAAACAGGAAGTTCCTTGGCAGTCCTAAAGTATCTCCTGCTCTTTTGACATTTCCATTTCAAATAGATAGTCTCACAGCCCACACACACTCAAAACTGAAAATCATGTACTATCTCATGTTTGTATGCCACCAACCATCTGCAGAACCAGGCCAGTGCCTACCTCCTCAAGACTCGCTTCCCAAACCTGCTACTGCTACTAGGTCTCAGAGGATGGTTAGCCATGCAAAGCATCTGGTCAACCATCTAGATTTCTTAAGTTCTCTTCTGGGTATGAAGCACTGCGGGGTCTACCTACCTAAAATGTCTTTATTAGCCCAGACATTCACTGAGTACCCACAAAGAAGAATACTTCACGTGTAATTGATATATCCAAGCTTGACTAGTGATGACCACTGTTATGACCTTGTAACCTTAGAAAGCATTACTCAAAATGAAAGACAATACAATTAGGCAATAATCCCAGATATGTATCGAGAAAAATCTTTGAAAGGATTTAGGGGCAGAGTGCCGGAAGAAAAGGCAACACCAAGAAAGATGAAAGTTAAGGTAAGAAACAAAAATAATGATGGTCCCTGACTTTTCAGCTTTATGATGATGCAAAAGCAATATGCATTCATCAGAAACTGTACTTTAAATTTTAAATTTTCCACTTTTCCTGGGCTAGAGATATGAGAGC
>RJWT010029651.1:0-14862 GCA_004365215.1 Cuniculus paca | reverse complement strand
TTACATGCTCAGTCTTGAAAGAAGAGACAGAACAAATTGTACTGGTAACATTTTCCAATTGAAGATATTTTTTAATCTGTGACCTTGGTCATCTCAGTTGACCAAAAACTCATATCTAAAATCTTTTCTGTCCTTAGATTTTGTTCAAATCAAAGATATTTTTAATTAACAGGTAAGGTAAATTATCATAAACTCTAAATATATTTTTATTAAGTACTCTTCTTCCACATTCACCTCTTGAGATCTTATTGGGTCAGTGGAGTTGTTCATGGAATGATGTAGTATCTACCTCATCAGATTATTGAAAATATTTTGGAGAAAGAGAAAAAGAAAATTTGCTTGGATTCATATGAATCATTAATACCTGGAGAAAATTACCACCAAAATAGGGGGTCTAACGTTACCCTGCTAGACATTGCTTTGAAAAACAGAGATGATCGTGGTAAATTAGTAATGTGTAAATCGTGTCATTTCAACAACTTATTAACAAATATTTTGTGTAAGCAGGTTGCTTTGGGAATGGCTTCTGGTCTCTTTCAGTATGTGGAAAATACAGAAAATGATTAATTTGCATAGGACATACGCATGGGAATGGGGTGAACATCTGAGAGATCTGGGCTTCTCAATCTTGAGCTCAACACTAAAGTATGAAGTGACAAAGATCTTGGTGCATTTGTAAGCCATCAGTGGCACCTTGCATAGAAGCTTGTGGGTTTGGGTTAACAATAAATCAGTATACTCTGGATCAATGCACAACCTTAGAAGTGAAGAACTTAGTTGTTTGGGAATATATTGAAAACATAAAACCACAAGGAAAAAGCCAAACAAAACAAAAAACCCACTTTTTTTCTGAAATGTCTAAAGGACAGCTAGCAGGAGGTATGCCATAATGATGGAAAGGTTGGATCTGGAATCAGATGTGAATTCAAATCTCAGTTGTGACACCTACTAGCTTTGACACTGTGTGCAAACTATTCAGTCTCATTAAGCTGCAAGTTCCTCCTCTCTAACATGACATTGAAATTCAGAGAAATGTCAAGAGAGTTAAATAATGCACACACAGTCCCTACCACAGCATGCAAAATCTGCAAAGTTCTTTGTCCTTCTAAACATGATTGTATGGGCCCTGCACGTTGCACTAGGATAAGTGCAGGTTCAGAGAGTAAAGTAAAAACATATAGCAGTCACTGATGGTGCTCACTGCTAACATGAGAACAACCAAGAGATGAAAGACTGTGTTACTTACTCTTCATATGCATATGTTTTCCTGTTCTATAACTTTCAGGTCTAAGCGTGAACATGTATGACTGGCCAGTCAGCAAAGATTAATCAGATTGGCATTCAAAGTAACCCCAAGAGGCTAGTTGCAAAACCAAAGCCAAAGGGATTTTCTGGTTTGAAGTTCTCAAACCCTGCAGCAGAAGGCTATGACAACAGCACACTGTCCCCTGGGACTTTACATCCTTCATGGCTCTCTTCTTGCTCTAACCAATGCTTGTTCAGGCTCCCACAGGACAACCATTCAGTCTCATTGCTTTGAATGTAGAGAAAGTTCTTGGTAGTCACACAGCTCAGTTGCAGCAGCTAGTATGCACCCCTGGCACTCCAGGTGGCACAACCTGGGGTCTGGGTTGGAAAGTAGAAAAACGGGTTTTTGGAACTTCCTGCTCACTGTATCCAGAATGTGTTTTATTCTGTCTGCAAGCTTTTGACCTAGTTCTTTGGAACCACGTTGTAGTTTTCTGTTTCCTTTAGGTCTGCATGTGCTTTCTGTGACAGCCACTTGCGTATCCTTTTGTCATTCCGCTCTGTTTCCAGTTTCAATGAATACCGTCTTTATGGGGAAAATTCCCTGTCCCAGCTGTCATCATACTGGCCATATCAAGGGACAGCACAGTCTTCTCATCTCTTGTGAGTCCTCTCACCACAAAAGTAGCAGAGAAGTTAGGAAATACATTGTGGCAGATTTAACACAAGCTGTAATGATCAGGTGTTCAGGATTGCCATATGTTTACTCATTTAAATCAAGTTAAACCTTATTTCCCAACTCCTTTCAGACTGAGGGGAAGCACACAGGCAGTTTCCGCTGAGGCTCCCTTTTCTTCTTATACCCTCTGCCCCATATATTCAGAGAAATCCTTCCAGTCCTTAGTCCACCACAAATACTTTGGAAATGCAAATTCATCGTTAGAGTTTCTGAATTCTGGTGGCTTTGGTGCTTACTTATTTGGTGGGGGTTGGTCATGGCACAAGGCTGAGCATCCCGAGGTGCCCCCATTCCTTTCCAAGAGCAGAACATGACTCATACTACATGGGACCTACAGAGTGCTTTACTCTCTCTGGTGGCCTCCCTACTTTTTTTAAATTATAAAATTTTTTCAAGGTCACTGTTTTTATTTATTAATTGATTTCATTGGTACATTTAGGTACACATTCATTATAGATTATTTGTACCTGTACATGATGTCACTTGATTCTTTTTTTCCCATTCCCCTCCCTTCAACCCTTCTTCCCCTCCTTATTTTTTAAAAGCTTTCCTTTCATTTTTTCTTTCTTTTCTCATTTTTTTCTTTTCTGTTCCTTCGTTTCCCCTCCACTCTCCCTAATTCCCCTTCCCATGTGAACATTTTCTTTCTATTTCATGATATCTATTATGCATTTTGACCCTTATTTATACTTTCAGTTTCTCACACCAGAGAAACAATGTGATATTTATATATGCATGTTCGAATTATTTCACTTAAGATGTGAAATAAAGGTGTTCTTGGGTAGGAAGAACCAAAGGTGTTCTTGGGTAGTGAAAATGGCCAAAATTGTTACACAGATTTAATGCAATTCCAATCAAAATTCCAACAAATGTATCTCATAGAATTAGAGAAAATAATTCTAAAATTCATTTGGAACCAGAAGAGACCTAGAATAGCAAAGGCAATCCCAGGCAGCAAAGGCCTCCCTGCTTTTGCTGCTCTGATTCTTTCACTTTTTCCTCCCTGTCTTACCTGCATCAGTGTGGACTCCAAGCAAAAGCCAAGGGGACAATGCTCAGGCACAAATTCCTCTTGCTCCTGTACAACATGTAGCATCCCTAAGGCAGGGAAGCTGCTCCTGTTCCTGGAATGGGTGATAACATGCAAGAAAGAGAGCAAAATATCTCAATGAGTTACCCTATTACAATAGATAGAAAATTTAAGACTGTTTCCTTCCTTGTAAATAGTGAACATTCTAGTACATAGATTCGTAATATATATTTATACATAATATATATGTTCATAATATATATGACGAACTCTTTGGGGTATATTCCTAGAAGTGAGATTGGGTCAGAGGGTATGCTAAAAAAAAATAGTAATTTACATCCCCATTAATAAGGCATGATTGCTTTTTTCTTCACATTTGATCAAACTGATTTTTTAATTTTGTTAATTTTTAGAAACTTTACCAAATTAATAGACATTTTTCAAAATTTCCTTTTGTTTGTATCTTTTCAACTGTTAGCAAGGTCAAATACTTTTTCCCAGATATCATTTACCCACAGTAATTGCTTATTTAAATTTTTTTACTGTTCTAACTGATTTGTAAAACTTTTGGTACATTAAGGCTACCAGTCCATGATTCAGCACTAGCCCCCTAAGGGATGAAAAGGTCGCTAAAAGCAGTCACTGCAGCAAAGCAGAAACAGCGGCACTCACAGAAGAATTTTTGCAGTGGGACAGAGATCTGCCAAGCCCAAAGGAGTTATTGATAGTCTAGATCTGTACCTGGATTGACCTCTGGGGGATGGGGCTGCAGGGATGGGGAGGGTCTGTGTTGTGTGTGATGAAAAAAACCCTCTACATCCACCTAGTGAGTCTGGCACTTCAAGTGTTGGCAGTAAGTTGTGTACATATGTGACAAGTGATTTTCCTGTAGAAGTTGTTACCTTAAGCCAGTATTCTTATTGTTTTCCATGACACAGACACCCTCAGCCGTCTTTGGAAGACTATGGGGCCCTTTTCAGATAAGATTTTAAATGTGTAAGACAAAAAAATTATAAAAGAAGCCAACTATATTAACATATGCTTGATAAAATATTTTAGAATGTGGATTTGTGATAGTAATATACATATATGCATACATATTTCTTTATTAGCACATCCAATAATAAGATTAGCAAGGAGTCCAATAATTACTATAAATTCGGAATTACAGGGAAAATGACATCAACAACTATAACATAAAAATATCTGACTTTCATTATTGGTGAAGTCACAAGTAATTAACAACAATATAGTTTGTTACCAACATTCATAATAAAGAAACATGATAGGTTTTAGGTGGAAGTGTTGAAAGTTAGAGAAAACAAGATAGACCTTTTTCCCACCCAAGGTCATGAACATTCTGAATTCTAGGCATAAGTTAAGAGCCTTTTCAAAAGAGGCAGAACCACTAGTGTTAATGCAGAGGAGAATTATACTTCAATGCCTCCTTTTAGAAGGTCCTAGCACATGTGTTTATAATGTTTTTGCTGTACAAAAGTTTTACATTTTTATAGAGTCCAATTTTAACTTTGTGGTTTCTCGTTTTTTGACCTGCTACTGCTTTATTGGTAGACAGGCTTTCCCCCAAGGGAATGGGCAGAGAAGAGACAAAGCTCAAAGAGCTGCGCTCTGGTGAAGCCCTCTCTGCGTTATGGCCTGTAAGAGCACAGTTGGTAAGAGGCCGTCTTCCTGGAGAGCAGAGCACAACACCCTAGCGAGTCTGGGGAAATGCAGAAACTGAGCCTGAGCCTCATAAGCCTTCCCCAGTCAAGGCTTATAAAACTATTCACCAGTCTTTGTCTAGAATGTTACTAGATAAAATATATTCACAGTCTTCTTCCATCTGGAATTTATTTTGATATAAAGATGAGGCATCTAGCTTTATTTATGATCAATTGTCACCATGTCATCTTCTCTCCATCAATTATAATAAACTGATTCCCTGCACATATCTGAACCTATTTCTGAACTTTCTACTCATTTTATTAACCTATATATTCAAGAGTGTTTGACTAATTGGCTTGATAAACCAGTTAAGATCTGATTCTTGTGGATTATTTGGAAATACAATCATTATACTTTATGTCTCTAGTACAGAGAGGATGGAGATGGTTACGCTTCAACATGACATTTTTTCCCTCTGCAATTTGGCATCTCTCTGTGTGTCCTTTCCCATGAGGGAGAGTCACTGTTGGCTCAAGACCATCCCAGGGCATTTCTTACTGTGTGTGCTTGTATCATCCATCATACAATACCTTGTTCTCAATCTTATGACTAGGCAACTAGTTTTTATGGTCTAGTTCTGACCATCATGTATATGTAAACAAATTGAAATTGTATCTGTACTTAAAAGGAAATATTATTGGGAGAAATAGTGCTATCAATGTGTCCACTGTGTGCTCACTGGAACAATGGAAATCACCAGCCTTTGCCTTTGACATCAGTTCCTTCTCTCTGACCCCTGCTGCCTCCCCTGCATTCATCTTCTTATTTCATAGTATTACTGATCTCATCTTAAATGTCACTTATTCACAGAGTAAATATATATCTTGTTATATGCTCTAAAGAGTTATAACTCTTGTATAACAGTTTTTAATTATGTAATTCTTTTTTGTTTAATTATTAGCTTAATGTTGATTTATTTTTCTCCGTCTTGTTTCACAATGAGAGTGACCACATTTGCTTTGCTTGCTTCAGTATCCCCAGTGCCTGATTAAGAATGTAGCACATAGTCAGAGTTCCATAAATACCTGTTGGCTAAACAAAGGTTATTATTATCTCCAACAAGGGACACAGCATGGTATCAAGTTATAAGATTGGTTTAAAGTCAGGGTGTCTCAGCCATTTGCAGACTGTGGCAAGACAGAACAAGGCCTCACTAAGAAGCAAGCACCTCCCCACCCAGTGAACCAGGGCCATGCACAGGTCATTGCCAGTATGGGGACAGCCAGACCTAAGCCTTTCCCGGTGAGTCAGCGCCATTCACCAACTGCAGGGGGAAAGCACTAGGCCCCACCAAGAAGCAAGCCCCACCCCCTCAACAAACCAGCACCATGTGCAGGCTGCTGCCAGCATGGGGACACCCAGACCCAAGCCCCTTCCTGTGCACAGGCTGGCAAACAAGAAGTAACAATCCCTCCCACCCTGTAAGTGTCCAGCTGATTCAGAGATATAGTCTGTGATGATAGCTATTGAGGTGAAACGCAATTTGATGCTTGTGATGTTTTGGTGTTTCACTGACCTTGCAGGTCTAGGGCCAGTGGTCTGATCATCTGTTCAGAGGATAGCTGTGGGCAGTGTGGCATCTATGGGGGATCTCCTCCTGAGAGTGGTAGCCATTGTTGATTCCCTATTGTCTTGTTTTGAGGTCCTCTATCATTTTCATTGTTTTGTTGGGTTGAGTTTTACTGTCTTTTGTTTTGTTTGATTTTGTTATATCAGATGGTATGAGCAGCTGTTTCAAAGATAGCAAGATATATTATGGTAGCCATTTTGGATTTACTATTGTCTTGTTTTGAAGTCCTTTATTGCATTCATTGTTTTGTTTTTATTGTTTCTATTCTATTCTGTTTGATTTTTACTATGTCTGAAGGTATCTGCAGCTATTTTGAAGACAACAAATGCATTATGGTAGCTATTGTTGATTTTGTAATGTTTTGAAGTCCTGTATCACTTTTACTAGTATGTTTCCATTGGTTTTATTATGTTTTATTTTCCTCGGTTTTATTCTCTTTAAAATAAAAAAAAAAGTCAAGGTATCTGGGTCTAAATCTGTTTACAACATTTATTAGCTGTGTGACTTTCAGTACATTACTAAACTTGTTTTTGCGTTAGTTTACTTATCTATAAAATGGAGATAACAGCCTCTATAGCATAATTTTTTTTCCTTAACACATTTTATATGTAAAATTTATTATTTATTTATTTATCTTTGGTACTGGGGATCTAACTCACAACCTTGCACTTACCAGGCAAGCACTTGAACTGCTGGGCTAAATCCCCAGCGTTACATGTAAAATTTAAATGGAGCAACTCTAAGCAAAAAAAGTGCAAAACAGAGGATTTCAAGGGAGTACTAAATTACAATTTCGAATAAGGTTGCACATCTGTGAACATGGTGGTGAAATATATCAGCAAATACCTTAGCTATATTAAAACAAAATTCTATCTTACTAGTATTTCTAAAGGCAGAAACACCCTACCTCTGGATCTCTAAACAATAGCAACATGAGCCAGAAATAGTTTTTGAATCTAAGATCACAAAGCACATCAAGGCACTGTATCACTTCAACTAAAAACAGGAAAATAGGCAAGCTTGTTTTTTAGTCATAATATAAAAAGATTGTTTAGATGGCATAAAATTCATAAAATCTATAAAAGAGTATGTTATAGCTGTCTGTCAGATTTAAAAGAAAACATATTAATAACAGATAGAAGGGCCCTGGTTTTCAAACAGGGCTCCAGGTTAGAATGTCCAAGAACTTCCAATTTTTTTGAAGATGAAGCATACAATGTAGTCAAGTAAGCTGTTATCACAATGATTGACTGCTGCAGGGCAGGAGAATGCTTGGAAGAAAACAAAGACAAGGTATGGAAAATGTTAAAGAAGTCTTCCTTCACAGCAACACCTCTCTTAGAATCTTTCAAATGAGTACCAAAAAAGAAAAGAAACATTGAAACAAAGAGAAAACTTCAAGGAAATCATGGTTTCTGGCAGAGATTCCTATCAGCAGCAGCGATTCCTATCAGCAGCAACTCCCCATTAGGCGTAAAGAGTTAGACACACACCCTTTCCTTTTCAAACACAGCAGTACTTTGCTCCTTTACTCAGAAATGTTTCTGGTCAAAAAAGAAAATCGCATGGTCACAAATGGACTTCTAAAAATGACAGCAAATTTCCTGTCATACGAGCACATTTCTGGCAAAGAGTCATATCTAGGTTGAGTAGAATTGTGAGGACAATGGATAGCAGATGTCTTGCATTTACATGCCAACTGTTGGCCAGCAAGGTCAGTCATCAGCTCTGAAATCCATGCCAAGTGCCAAGAAGTGATAAGTACCATCACCTTCATAGCCATCTTCACATCTTTACTACTTATACTTAATTGAGCCCTTGGAGTTGAAACTTCATGAAGAATTTCTTCCTTGATCTGTGAGCTGTTCTTCTGCCCCAAGGTCTGCCTGACTAATATACCTGTGTTGGGCCAGCAACATTACCGGGGGAAAGAAAAAAATGACCAGAAACATCATTAACTCTTAAACTATTTAAAAAAAAATTCACAACCAATAGAATAAGAAGCATATATATCATTTTGTAAAAATCACTCTCGTGTTCCACTTCCATTACATCAAAATTTTTCAAAAACTGAAATTACAAAAACCCCTCACTAACTGCCCAAGAAGTCATACCTTCTCTTTCTTGAAAACCCTTTCAAGATTTTCTGGAAAGCTGACCCAGTCCTGAAAGGATAGCGCAGTGTCTCAACCCTGATGGCCTTCAGAGCCGTGGATTTCTTATAATAAACAGCATCTCTGTTCTGAAGGAAATTGACACCAGGCCTCAGAGCCCCACTCTGCCATCAGGAAGAGTGGTTTATAACAGGCATAAATACCAGTTCAAGACCACAAAAGGAAGAAGAAGTGGAGGGGTGAGATGGTCAGGCACTGGAAAGAGCAACAGGCAAAACAATTCACTTCAGAATCTACTGGCTTTTCTTATAAACACAGGGAAGCAATTTGAATTATGTTGTAGTATAGAAATAGGAAGCAACCAAATCAAAATGTATCAAGGTGACAAGAGTCATTCCTCACCTGTGACCAGTCAATCCTGGAGATAGGAGTCTCCTTAAGTCAACAGTAACCAACAGTCCAGAACCTGTCATTTCACACTTCTTTGATAAGGTAGAAAGAATAACAGAAAGAAATGAACGACCTGGATTTCTTTTTCACTTCAGAATGCTACATGTTTGAATGACTACCCAATATAAGAGATGCAGGTAGATTATTTCAGTAGATTGCTTCACTATTAAAACACAATTTCACCCTTCTTTAATTTTCTTTGAGCAACTTAGAACTGCATCAACATTTTTACAAACTGGTTTCTATATTTAGTATTGACTTTATGTAGGTGTGAATGCAGCACTAAAAGACACTATTGATGCTGCAAAAATAGGTGTTAATTGAGTTTATTATTTTTCATTGTGGTGCAGAAGTTGTAGCAATGAACATGGGCTTTGAACAGATGTATTTCCAGTTTAGTGGATAAGTAACTCATGTGCATGTCCAAAATTTAAAAAGAAGAAATGAAGGAGGATGAGAGGGAAGAGAAGGAGGAAAAGAGAGAGTAAGGGAGAGAGAGAAGAAAGTGGCAGGTTGAAAAGGTAGAGAAACCAAGAAAGAAAAAGGATAGTTTGAGAAAAATATGTACATGCTACATTTAGGAAGTAAGAGAAGAGAGTGATACTATTGAAAACCAGTATATTTTCCAAGCAAATCAATAAGGACCATGAGGCTGCTGAAGGAGGATTTGGGGTGTTGATGTGAATAATCATTCCATTGGTCACATGTGGACTAGAGGAGTCATCACAAGGCACAGGTTGGTAATGAAAAGAAAGATAAGAAAGTCCACATTGTTTTCACCCAGACCCACCGGATAGCAGTCTCAGTGAAGACGGCAACATCTTTGGGCAAGGAAGCTTGCTTAGTGCCTGAATATCACCAGCACTCACTAAATGTGAAAGAACACAAATACTGGAATCACAAAAAATATCTAGCTGTTCCTCTTCAAGTTGGGGTTAAACTTCCTTTCACAATATGGTCTGTGCTCCTGCCAGTTTTAAAGTTTACAGCTCCAGCTGTTAGAGAGTTATGTAAGAGCAAAAGTGATCAAAAGGCCTCAGAGTAGAAAATGCATCTCCTCCTTGATTGCATAATTCCTGGAGGGAACGGGTGATGCAATATGAAGAGAAGCATCATCCGCCCACTTCTGCCTTCACTGCTACCTGTCTCGAAAGAAAAGGAAAGAATCACCTTGGGAGAAAATTAAAATGACATGAGAAATGTTGCTGGAATTAAATTTACCATCCAAGCATTTTTCAAAAGAAACTTGCAAATAACTAAACTAGATTAAAACAGAAACCAAATTCCCTTAGCTGCACAATACTTTCCCTACAAAGATGATCTTAGTACATTAATAAAAATTTATTTTAGTCAGTAATATAATGTCATCATTTCCCAAATCTCTCTCCTCTTAAAGGCCTTTTAGACTTTTAGGTCAGGAAATTTAAATTTTGGGAGGGGGGGGAGTGCCAATTAATATTTTATTGAGTGAAGTAAAATGCATTATTAAAATTATTTTTCTTTTTATTAGTACATGTTTGCAGTACATAATGATTACATTCCTCATGGGGAGTTGGTACATGTACATAACACATATTCCTCAAAAACTAAAACTAGAAATTCCATTTGATCCAGCTATTCTCCTTCTAGACATCTTCCTGAAAGCGTTAAAGCTATCATATTATAATGATACATGTATGCACATGTTTATAGGACCACAATTCATGATAGCTAAGTCTTGGAAGTAGCCTATATGTCCATCAACAGACAAATGGATAAAGAAAATGTGTTTATTATGCATACATAATGAAATACTACTCTGCCACAAAGGAGAATACATTTGAGTCATTTGTAGGAAAATGGATGCATGTCGAGACCATAATGTTAAGTGAAACCAAACTTAAATATCACATGGGTTCTCTTATATGAGAAATTCAATATATAAATAAAGAGCAAAATAAAAGATGGATAATAGGAAATAGGGAGATAGATCTTTTGCAAAAGGGAAGGGAACCAAGAGATGAAAGTAGGGAAAAGGGAGTGAAAGGAAACTTCATTTTTTGCCTTTGGCTCTCCAGTTCCTAGTATACAGTAAGATCCAATAAATATCAAATATATGAATAAGGCTTATAGAAAACATGACGTTAGCCAGATGTATAGACTAAGTTTCCGCAGAAACCTGGATACTGACACAATGACAACTTTTAGAAGTAGGAGTCAGAGGCTTGATAAACAAGTGTCATCTAGTTCCCCCTTTCTCTCATGACTCTGACTTCAAAAAGGACAATAATAAAAGCTAGTCAGAGTCATGGGGCACTTGGATAAAGGTAGAATTTCCTGTAAGCCCTAGCAGTAACTCCAGAATGTCTTTGGGGTTGCGCTATCCATTTCTGGAAATGTTGCTACTGGTCTGTAGCAACCCCTTGCTAATACTCTAAACAGGCAGCATTTGGGAGAAGCAAGAGCAAAACTGATCCCAGATTCCCCCAAGAATAGCCCAGTAGCCATTTAGCAAATGATAGTCTCAGATCTAAAATATACTGTGTGAACTGTAAAAAGCAGATTTATAACACTTGCTATTAAAAAGTAGGAAGATCCATCCTCAATGAATACATTTCACTCCAGTTGGAGGAATGGGAAGTCAGAGAGAAATTCCAAACAGTTAACAGAAGATTCTAGGGAGGCAGCAGATGAGAAGACAGGATATTCTCACTAACTTTAAAGATGACCTCTCTTTTTGGAAATACCTACACTCGGCTGGGGATTTAGCTCAGTGGCGTAAGCGCCTGCCTAGAAATATCTGCACTCATTGCATTTTTGTTTCCTCTCCACCATCCCAATTTGGACCTTCCATTCTCTGGTCATTAATCATTTATCAAAGCAAGTGAAGGAGAATCTATTCACTGGAAAACTGTTGAATTAGAGGACCACCAAGAGCCTTCCAACTTTCAGACATTTTAGTTTCTGTATATTTTAATGGCCTTCTCTTTGGTTTCTATCCACACTTTTTCTTTTAGGACTCCTTCTTCCCACTATGGAAATACCACATTCTTTTCATGGTTTCACAGTGCTGCTTGAAAGCTGGAAAATCTCCTCCCCACCTGCCCTAGTGTACTGAATGCTCTAAAATCTACACTTCCTAGGTTGGCTTTCGTAAGTCTTTCAACTATAGTCTGACCTTTCTATTTCTGCCTTATCTGGTTCCTTCCTTGGAAATACTGCTCCCTTCTGAATCACACCCAACTGTTGACATCCAGCACTGGTACCCTTATCTGGTTTCTTTAGGCCATAGCGACATCTCAGTCCTGTGAGCTCCTCCTACAAAGTGTGTGGTTTACAAGGAGGCTGGTGTACTCTCAGTTTTCCATTCCTTGCTGGAACAATGAGTTAACTCTTTTTCTTCAATGGGTTCACTCTTTATGTGTATGGTACAGTGGCCTCTAGATGTCATACAACTGGAAGAGAGCTCATATAGTGAGAAGAGCACTGACATACAGTCAGAGGCCAAAATCTCAGGGTCAACTTGCCTGTTTAATGACCTTGCTTTCTTGCACAAATTAATGGCAGCCAGGTACAGGAGAAGGCAGGTACACTGCTCAGAAACACATGCACAAATCTGAGATTGCACATTATTTTAACACATACTCAAAATTATGATTTTGTTTTAAAAAGATTATTTTTAGAACAAAAGTGAAAGATTTTACCAAGAATGCCTTTAGCAATTGACTATTTTAAAGTACTGATTCTTAGAAATGAAACACTGACCAAAACCTTTGTCAGGTTTTTTTCTTCTTCAATAATTGACTGATAAAACTCTGCCATATTTTAATTTGTTAATAACTTTTTTTATCTGTTTGAACATATGGCCAACATTTTTACTAACATTATAAAATAGTATTTTCTAAAATTATAGTTTCACTTTATTATTCCTTTTCAAATGTATTTTCAGCTTTTTATCATATCTATCAGTTCTCAAAAAAACTACTACATACACATATTGAGATTATGAATGAAAGCAAATATTGTAGTTAAGCAAAGAGGAATGTCAAAGTGAGTCAACTCATTTTACAAATGACTGATTTATTAGATTTTTTTATTAGGATGACTTGCTCCCCTTGGCTATCATGTACCTTCCAGGCCTTGGATTCCAAATTCTTAGATAAATGAGGACTCCACCCTATCCTATATTCTTATTTTTAACAATGTCTACCACATCACCTTATTGCAATAGGTATTACTTACTTTGACTGAATAAGTAATCAAGTGAATGAATAAATGAATGAATGAAGAAATTGAAGGGAAGAAGTGAACCTGTCTAGGCTTCCATTATAAAATTTACATTTTAGCAGGAACGGCACACACTGTAAAACCTAATCTCTGTGAGGCAGGATAAATACAACACCAAAACTGAAAGTGAATTGAAACATAGACCCAGTATCTCCATCTACAGCAGAGAACAAATCTTCCCAGGGTTCCTGATTACCATAAGCAGAATTGTAAAATAAAATCATTTATTAAAAAGTAATGATATTTGTAATAATATCTGGCAGCTGTTCTGTATTAGGGAGCTTCTTTTACTGGAGAACTTCTACCTATTACTTTCAAAATTCTTACATCTAGAAGTCCCAACAACAAGCATAATTAACTAATTAATTAATTGTTCCAGGGCAAAAGATTTGGGAGGAAAGTTTTTCATATTTTTATCTTAAAAAATCAAATATATTTTTGAGTGGCATACAAACTCACCATACATTTTTATAATAAAACTTCAGTAATCAAACCATTCTGCTTTGTCACAGTGGGCATTGGACCACCTATCCTTTTGGTCCCCAGAGTACACAGTGATTCCTCTCAGCCCTTAAAAGCACTTCTAAGGCAAACACTGGAATTCTCTCCATTACACCATTTCTTCTCTTCCTGTGACATATACACCATTATCCTTGTTTTTGTGTACGAAGAAACTGAACTTATCAAAGAAAGCCTGAAGGCTTGTGAGTATCCAAATAGTGCTTTTCCCCAAACTCCACTGGTGAGTAAGCAAGATGGTCCTTTTTTTAATTTTATTTTAAAGAGAATAAAACAATACAAAACAGAACAAAGAAAATCAGAACAGAACAATGCAAGTAACACACGACCTCACAACAAGACAACAGGAAATCAACAGTGGCTACCATAAGATGTCTTGTTGTCTTTGTAATAGTTGTCCATGCTTTCACACACAATATAATCCAACAAAACAAAATAGTATAAAACCAAACAAAATGATAGAATAAAAACATTATGGGACTTCAAAACAAGACAATAAGCAATCAACAATGGCTTCCAAAGTGTCTCTTGTTCTCTTCAAAATAGCTGTCCATACCATCATACACAGTGACATCAAATAATAAGAAAACAGACTAAAACCAATCAAAACAAAAAAAAAATGAAAGCATTACAGGACTTCAAAACCATATAACAGGAAATGGACAATGGTTACTATAATGTCTGTTTTTCTTAAAAATAGCTGTTCATACCATCACACATAATAAAATCAAACAAAGCAAAACTGATTAAACAGAAGAGTGAAAGCATTATAGGACTTCAAAATGAGATAATAGGAAACCAGCCATGATTACCATAATACATCCCATTATGTTCAAACTACCTGCCCATACCATCTGACACAGTAAAATCTAACAAAACAAGACAGAACAGAACCAAATCTACCAAAATTGTGAAAACATTACAAGAGTTCAAGACAAGACAATAAGAAATTAACATTAGTTACCACCTTCTCCTCCTAGGTGTTTACTCCACTATCACTTTTATAATACCTATTGTGTTTTTGGATCTCACTAACTCCTGTTTTTTATACTGTTGTTCACCTGTATGAGTTCAAACTGTTTCACCCATGAACATGATCTCCAGTTGCCACCAAAGAACCTCAAGATTGGGCTGGGGATCTAGCTCAGCGGTCTAAGCGCCTACCCGGCAAGCGCAAGGTCATGAGTTCAATCCCCAGTGC
>RJWT010029650.1:0-14845 GCA_004365215.1 Cuniculus paca | reverse complement strand
GTATTCTGATATAGTGATGGAAACTTGACCAACAGACTTCCTAACACTAAGACAAGAGCCTCTAAAGGACCTAGGGTACCGCTTCTTGCCCTCTTTCCCAGGCATAATGTACAATAGGTAAACTTTAAGAAAGACTTACGGATGCTGCAAATATGTCATGTTCTAAAAGTCTCCTATTTTATTTTATTTTTTTGTGGATGGTATGAAAGTCTACTATTGAGAGGTTTTAAAAAGATGTCTTTGTCCTCTTTTAAAAGGCACAAATTCCTGGAAGGATTAAAGCAAATAGAGAAGGAGGAGAAATTGTTGGCTCAGGACAGGTATTGAGCCTACAAGTAGGTTTTGTGTGGCCCAAACAAGTGTTTAAATATTTGAATTGTTGCCAACATGTAAAAATTAAGAGCTTTTTTTTTTTTTAAAGGTAAATCTTTGACAGGAAAGCTAGGCTCATTTTCTTTCTTGGTGACAATTCTGTGAAAGGACAGTCATCCTCTAGGGGGTCTCCATATCTTCCTAATTCACGATATTCATTGGTATTATTTATCTGTTTGGGCTTCCCAGTCCCTCTAGTTAAACTACTATCACCTCCTGTACAAGAATGATTTGGTTGAAAGAGTTTTCTTCCCATAATCTAGGCAAGAATTTTGAGGGTTTCTTTTATAGGTGGGTGATGGTGATTTTTAAAAAAATAGTCTATGGTCATCTTTATGGTAATCATGGACATGGAGTACAATCAGAGTCTTAGAGATTCATAGATCATATAGGTAACCTGCGTGAAAAGAATGGTCTTACTTTATTTTGGCAACAATCTTTAGAAGAGTGTTGTTCTTCCAACCTTTTGAAGGAGGTTTTCCTTCTTTTCAATGATGAAATGGGTCCTCAAAGTGATCACACAGACTTTGTACAAGAGGCTGGGCTTTATGTTGCTGGAATTTGATTTTGGGTCAGGAGCTCTTCATGCCATACTCTACTGCTTCTCTGTAAGTCGCTGGTTTTTCCATGGTCAATATATTTTTCTGCTTAGTTCTCCAGGCTCTGCTTCTCTGTTGGACTCTAACTACAGCACAAGTCTGGATCACCTGTGTTGCTGCTTAGGAGACCAGGTAATTTCCCCACCCTGGATTTTGACTGTGGTCTCCTGGTCCTTGGTCCTTTCTTTCAGCTGTTCTTATTCAGTTTATTCACTTCTGTAATGTTTTGGTGGTGGTTGTCCTGTGTTTACTGAATGGTAATCCAATCCTATCTTCTTTAGAGCTCTGATAGTCAAGGGTGATTGGAGAACAAGCAACATGACCTTCTTTGGAAATTTCTTGGAAACACAACATCTCAGACCTCTTGTTAGGCTGCCAAATCAGAATCAGCACCTTAACAAGGTCTTTGGTGTGATTTACATACCCACTACTCTTTGGAAAGCACCATTCTTCTATGATTTCTTTCTGGGGCATCCTGGACTGTGTCTCCTTACTGCGGCTGCTATCTTGCATGCCTTCTGGATGGATTCTAGTCAGTTAAAGATCTTGAGATAGTCTCTTGCAATTTCTGATGTCATCCTTTCTATGTTTCCATGACTCCCTTCCTCCTCCTTAGACTCTACTTGGCTGCCATATTTGGGTGACATTTATAGTTGCGTGTGCATACACAGAAGAAAATATCTAATTGAAGAACATATTCGCACCAAGCTGTTAGAGTCTTTGTTTTCTGTTGCTATCAGTTTATATCCTTTACAAAGGAAAGAAATCTGTTTCTCACAATTCTGGAGGCAGAGAAGTTGAAGAACATGGCACTGAAAACTGCTAAGCATCTGGTGGACTCCTTCTTATTGCATCAACATATAACTGAGGGCATTGCCCAGTGAAACAGCAAGCGTGCTACTTCTCTTCCCATAAACCCAGTAATACTCATGACTTCATCTAATCCTAATTATTGTCCAAAGGACTCACCTCCAAATACCAATAACAGATGAATTTTGAGACTTTCCAGAACATGCGTTTAGAAAGACCCATACAAACCATAGCAGTAGGCTTACAAATGGAACATTAAAAGATTAAAGAGGACTTCAAAAAGGCATAGTTTAGGAGGAGAAAACAAAGAAAATTCCCTGTAATAATAATAATCAATTATAGTAAGCATTACTTAGGGACAATCAATGTGCTAATTCCTCATATATGTTTTTCTAATACTGACAAAATACTGTCATTTAGGTTTATTATTAACTTTCTTTTAGAAATGAGGAGATGGTGTACAAAGATGCTGATGAACTTGCCCAAGGGTACAAAGCAAGTAAATGGTAGAGCAGGCCTTTGGTGCCAGACAGTGTTAATAGCTCAGACTCTTAACTACATCACTACCAGTGGGATCAGTGCAAAACAATGGTTCTAGGTGTGGAGAAAGGAGTTCAACTCATTGTACCTTGTGTAGTTCAAGTTAGTGAAAGAAGTGGCTAAAAGAAGAGAGGCGATGGAAAGAAAGGTTAGTTACAGAATTTCCACAGAAAAAAGAGTTTGAGGTGAAAACTTGGCAAGTAAGTTGTTAAGGAATTTATCTTGCTATTTCCTCTGCATAACTGCCACTTTTTTCATGTATGGTACATTATGTTTGAGGAGGCTTGTGTTAGTGATGGGGGAAGGCAAGGGCTGATGAATAGACATGGGCAGGAGGCCTTGAAAAGCTGTGTCTTGGCATCGCTAAATCTGGAGAATTTAGCTAGAGCATGAGCAGGCATGGGCTCAAATGTTGAACTGGATAAAATGAATATGACTAATCTGGGATTTAGGGGAAAAGATAGTGGAGGCTCATGAGAAATAGGAGTCCCTTTTATAGGTGGGAGGGGGATGGGGAAGTCATTAAACTGAACTAAGCGAGGTATTAGGACCTCAGCTAGGGCAGGGAAAATCAGGGTACAATGAAGAAACAAAGGACAGCCAAACTTTATCACTGACATGGGCATGGGGAGTGGGTTCAGTTAAGCCTGCCTCTGACATTTTCAGAATGCGTGGCTGTGGAAGTTTGATAAAGGGACTAATAGAAATGAGATTATATGGAGCAATGCTGACTTGGAAAGGTTATAGCTCCATAAACTAATGTTCATATTAGTGAAACCACTTTTGGAATACTGGGGACATGAAATCCCTGTTGCTATAGGTTTATTTTTTAACATGAAAAGAAATCTATAAGCAAAAATGAGTAGTGAAAAAAAGGGTTTACAATGATATGTGCAAATTTATGTCAGATACTTGAAGAAAAAATAAAAATCAGATGAGAGAAAAGTATTTCAGGAGTAAGGAGTAACACTGTGAAAAACTTTAGGTGGTAGAGAATAGGAAGTGTGCTCAGAATAATCTTAGGTGGTTTTGATCAGACAGGATGTGGGTGGAGCAGATTCTATAGGGCTTAGTGGACCAAGTTCACTGCTCGGATTTGATTAAAATGCAGCAGAAGCTGTGGATAGATATCACTAGTGCTCACCAGTGTCTGATACTCCTCTCTTTCCTAGGCATATGTAAGAATAGATTCCTTGCAGATGTGATTACGGATTTTGAGATGGAACACTATCCTGGAAAGCTATCCTGGATGATTCACTCAGTGTAATATTTAGTGTCTTTATAAGGAGGAGACATGATGACAGAATGGCAGGGGAGGGGGGAGAGAGAAGAGAGAGAGAGAGAGAGAGATTGATTTAACGATGACATTTTGATGATGGAGAATTGGGCCCAGACCCAAGGAATATAGTTTGCCTTTAGATACTAGAAAAAAGAGAAGAATGAATTGTCTCCTGTAGCCACAAGAAGAAGCCAGATGACACCTGGAGTTTTAATCTAGTGAGATCCATTTGAAATTTCTGATTTTCAAATCTGTAAAATAATAAATTCGTATTGTTTTAAGTCTCTATGCTTGTGGCAATTTGTTGTGGCAGCAATAGCAAATCGGTACATACACAAATGAGTATCTCTGAAAAAGGCTGCATTTCTTCCTCCCAACATTGAACATGGAAGCCCTGTAAAGGAAGGACTATGAAATTGACTTGACAGGTTTGTGTTTGTTTTTTGCAGAGCTAGGAATTGAATTCAGGGCCTTATGCATGTTAAGCAAGCACTCTACCACTGAGCCCCAGACCCAGAACTATGAAACTGATCCAATCTGGATGGATAATACAAACAATTGTCTCAGAGTTCCAGCTGTAAACATGAGCTAGGGAACAACTTGGTCTCAAATTATTGAGATTTTGACTTTGTAACAAAAGCATTGGCCTATTCTATCCTGATGAATATAAAGCCATTGGTGGCTTTTAAGTAGACAAGTGACACTGTTAGATTTGCAGTTTTGTTATTATTTTAGGGGTAGTATGGAGAATGGATTGGAAGAATACAGAGTGGTTAAGTGTTAGAGGACATTATAAGCCTGAAAGACAAAGATAACCATATGGAATGAGAATGTGGATAAACAGAAAGGGGTAGTTTGAAAAATATTTTTGAAGTTAAATCAATAAGATTTGCTGATGAATTGAAGATGGGAATTGAAGAAGAAGAAAAGGGCAAGGATGGCCAAGTTTGTTGTTTAGGTGGTGGATACACCAGTCATTGAAAAAAAGAATATAAAAAGAGAATGATAAGGATGGCAGGAAGATGTGCTTAGCCGTAGTTTGGTTACAGATTTCTTTTTTTTTTTAATTATAAAAAGGAGAAAATATAAAACAGAATTTCAAAACAAGATATTACAGATGTGTATTAACACTACAAATAGTGGTATAGTGCAGGAAATAGAATAATATATCAATGTGGAGCTTAAATTTGGAAGTAATAAGCATACGAATAGTAATTGAATCAATTCGTTCACTTAGTATTTGAATGCATACTATGAAATGAGCAATGCTTTAGGCACTGGGGATTTAGCAATGAAAAATTACTCATTACAGCTTATATTCTTATTGATGATCAAATTATTATTATTATTATTATTATTTTTTGCTAAAGTTGATTTTAATCATAACATGAGAGTATATACCCAGCAACTGAAAGAGTAACCTAAGAGGGCATAAAATAATAAAAGGTTTACATAGTTTTATATATAAAGCATTGCTCAAACAGCTATAGAACATATTTTTTTCTTACAAGTGGAAGCAAGTGGAATTGCCTCATCTTTTGCCAGTGGGATTTTTTTAGGTCGACTTCTGAATACTTTTGTTATGACCTTAACTATGTTGGACAACTTTCTTGTTAAGTAACATGATAAAATGTTCCTAAATCATCTTGTGCACTTCCTGTTCATTGTTTTATTTTAGTGTGAAACAGTATTTCAGACTGGAACTCTGGATACTAGAGTGCTTGTAAGTCTGTAATTAGTCATTGATTTTAGATCTTTGTATTAGACCAAGTAAGGGGCCAATGTTAAGACAAATTACATAACAATCTTTACTGCATCTTCCAATTTAAATTCAAGCTCATAAAGTTTTTTACTTACCCTTTCCTATCTAACATACAAATTCCTTCTCTCTTACTCTAAGGTTGGCAATCCTCCCTTCAAGGACCAAGAGACTACCACAGACTCTTAATACAACCACGACCAAAAATAAAACAACAATCCACCAACAAAATGCACTTGTTGTATAGTGCTAGAGAAGCTGCTCATTATTTTCAAAACTAGTTAAAAAAATAGAGAACAGGGTCAGATTAAGTATTTACTCAGCCTTTCTTGTCTTGTGCCACTGAAAAATTAAATGATAAATAAGGGCAGTTTCTCTTTACAGAAATGTTCTAGGAAATAATAATAGAATTGCAATGTTATCTTTTCAATCTCTCTTCACACCATACTGATCTTCACTGAAGATCAAGACTTTGTACGTCAATCACAGTTTATAAAATCAAGAGAGTGTGCCTCCCGATGGAACAACACATCTTCTATAATGTAGTCCTATAAAAAAATCTGAATCTAATCACTCTGTAGCTCTGATAACTGAGAGGAAAAGTAGTGAATCTGGGAACCTCTTAATGGTAACGCAAGAATACATCTAGCAAAATATAGACGGGGAGGAATACTGACGATTGCTAAAGATCAAATGACTCTGTTTCTGACAAATAAGCATTAAGAGAATAAAATGGAGGTCTCTATTTATTAAAATTGACCTCCGGGACTCGTCAATCAAATTCAGTATGCTAGACTAACAACTATAGAGAAAGAGTCAAGCATTCGTCTTGTGTTTACGATTCAAAGTGGCATAACCAAAAGAGTAGACTTCCTCAGCACTTGCCTTCTGATCATCTTTTTCAGTGTATGTTTCAGACATCTGAAATATATTCCGGACATTGAATGGACTCCGCAGCAATTTGTTTTCAAATTGGTCAAGCCCTCCTTATGACTATGCTAATTTACTGTTAATGATAATAAGGACAGTAATGACAATAACATGAGTAATTTCTTGAATCTGCCTCATATCCAAGAAACTGTGTATTGCCTCATGTACTCTCCCAGCTGATGCAGATTCCTTATTTCCATCTCACAGATGAGGAAATAGAGCTTTCGAGAAGTTGAATAAACTACTCATGATCCCACAGCCAATACAAAGCTAGAGACTTGCACCTGAGAACATTATTCCCTGCTCAGGGATGTGACCTTTCCCACCTGTTTAATTTACTACAGAGGTAAAGGAAGAGATTGTCTTTTTGGCTATATGTTCTCTGACACCATAAACGTGGTTACATAAGAGGCTCCCTAGCCTCTAGAATGGGTAACAGGAATAGGAAATACAATGACATTGGCACTGCTTTTATAGCTGAGGGATCCTTGTCTTTGCATGTAGACTGGAGCTTGCTTTAAATGGATTGCCATTTCAGGATTGCTTCAGGGATCCATGGTGGTGGAGAGGAATGTTTTAGTCTAATAATGTTAACCTAAATATATAAAATGTGCTGTCTAGGGATGTAATGTACTTTTGCATTAGAGAATAGGAAAGGGAAAAAAATTAAAAACTAGAGCAGAGAAGTAGAAAGGTGAAGAGGAAACTAGGTTATGAAAATGAGAAGTCAGATTGGGAAATATGCTTGATGAATAATTAGTAGGAGGGGGGGTAGGTGTGAGTCTGGGCTCACTTTGCAAACTCCATAGTATCTTGGAAAGACACTATGTACTATGTAAAGTTTTGTCCTTTTAATGACAATAATTCAAATACTGCTAATGCCTTACAAGTCTGGGAGGCTACGACATACATGAGATAATGTCATTTATCTTATATTTGCTAAGCACATGACTTCTAGGTTTTGGCATTCAATTAAGGCTCACTGAGGATCAGTTATGTCACTCTCTGCTTTAACACACACATACACACACACACACACACACACACAAATTTGGCAATGTTGTACCAAGATCTTATCAAGAACTGTGATTTGAAAGTGGGAATGGATTGGGCTCTTTGATCTCTAACAGTTATTCTTGAATCTGTGAGGCAGCTCATTCCAAACGGATTCATAGATTGTGTTTTAAAGTGCACCGATGTGTACTTTGATGCAGTACCTAGATGTGCTTGGACACAGTTTTTTGTTTTGCCTTTTTATAATATTAAGTATTAAATCTTGAAATAGTTAATGTATAATATATAGTATAATCATAACAAACTAATCACATCAATATTTTGAGCATGGAAGTATTGCTATGACAGTTAATTTTGATTCTGCACTTGGTTGGTACCAAAATGTTTAAAGGATTAGTGAAGTCTTCTTCTGGGTGTGAGTGTGGGAGCACTTCCAAGTATGATTGACAGGTAGGTCAGAAAACTGGGTGGGATGATTCACCCTGACTGTGAGTGACACCATCCAATAGGCTTGCAGCCCAGATGGAATAAAAAGGAGAAGGGGACAGTTGGCCTGCACGTGTAAGCTCAATTCTGTTTGAGTGGTGAGTCTTTTGCTATTGTGATTGCTGTACCTTCTTCAGCTTCTCAACACAGACTCAAATCAGCTACCCTTCAGGGAACTTCCTAGTCTCCAGGATTAGACTGGTGTTGCATCCTTGTCTCTCTTATTTTGATGATTCCAGCTTCTTGGACCAAGTACCTTCTGGATTCTCTGCCTCTCTTGCATGCAGATGGTCACTGCGAACTGCCTAGCTCAACAACTACCAGTACATTCTGGCCTTGTTTTTGTCATTGAAGAGACCAAAAGGAATATTCATCCCCTATCCAACATTTCTCTGGGATATGAGTTCCATAATTTCCTTTACAATCATTGGAAAATACTGGAGCGTTCTCTCACTTGGCTCACAGGACAGGATGAGGTCCCTAGTTTCAGCTGTAGAAGAGCAAGTAAGTAACAGTACTTATAAGAACATCACAAATAACTGTGCCCAGATTAGACCACTGCTGGAGTTCTACACATTTCCACAGATGAGGGTGTAGAGTATAAACAGAAGAAACCCTATCTTCTTTTACCCTACTTAGGTGTCTAAAGGGAGTGAGAAGGTGATATTTGATTTATTCACCTATCAAAGTGTATAATATCAAAAGATAAGTACACATGGACTTGGTGGATGTTATAGTTTTGATCTTAGTCTTCCCCATAAGGCTCTTGTCTTCAATGTTGGGGCATTCAGAAGTGACTGAATCATGAGGGTTCATGTAAATCAATGTTGCTGGGTCCTACCCTTCTGTTATACGTTCCAGTGTTTTCCGATATCTTTGCTTACATGTCTGACTTTGCTTAAAAATTCACAGCGCGAAGGAACTTGATTTGTTCTTGTTGTTGAATTCTTCCTAAAAATATAACAGCCTTCTAGAACACTTCATTTAGTTTTTAGATAACAGTTTGTATGAGTGGTTTGTGAGCCTAATAGTTTCAGGGAATAACAAAGTGAGTTTAATATATTAGATACTCATAAGTGTTTTTTGTGATTTGATTAAATGTTTGTACTACTCCCAGAATTTCTTATCCAAACACATAAAGTTCAACCCAGGTAATTGTTATTTTCATTTGGCTCTGAATGAAGCTATGTCTATTTGGCTTATTCTGCAGAATAACAGGACTCCACCCTGAAGTCCAACTACCCCATATAGCATAGGATTTCCTTTTTGCAAGGCCAGAAGGACATTGTATTTGGTATTGTGGTAATTTATTATATTAAGAAGTCCCCACCCTATCAGCAAGATAATTTAAAACACATTGACGTAAATTAAAAACAAAGGTAATCTTGAATAAATAAATTTCTGACAGATTTTTAAAGGTATTTGTTTACACGTGAACCTGAGCTTGATTTTTATACAAAGCCTTGCTGTTGTCCTTCTCAAAATTATTTAGATATTTAATGTTTGAATATCTCTGACTTTGATACACTATTGTCCTGATCTCTGTTTTTTCCTTCCTACTGTATTACACACAATAGAAATATTTTCCCAACTCATTTATGTCTTAAACCTGAATTTTCTAATATGTCACTAGGTATATGAGTGAATGAACACTCAAAATGTTGCCAGCTTGAATTTAGATGTATTAGAAGTATAAAATATATTCTGCATTTTAAATTAGTGCAATAAAGAGTACAAAATATCTCATTAATGTTTTTATATTCACTAATGACTAAGCAATAATATTTGAATAAGTTGAATTAATTAAAATAGATTATTAAATTCATTACAGCTTTTTCTTTTTTGAAATGTTACTACTAGAATATTTTAAGTTAAATATGCATCTTGCATATTGCTATTAGAAAGGATTTTTTATAAGCAATATAGATCATTATGGATGTGCCATATCTAGAGTAGAAAGCTAAAAGTCAGTAACTCTATTCTGTCTGTAGATTCTAGGATATTAAACATTGGGTCTATAACTTGCATATTCCTTTAAGACATAGTAATTGTTTTTTTTAATCACAGTAGTTTTTAGTTAATGTGTGTTCAGAAAATATCTTTTAAGTAGTTAAAGCAGTTATTAAAGCTACTAATAATTTTGACAGATACTGTCTATGAGTGGTCATTGTCTAACAAGTCTTGCATAATGTTTTGTTTCTTTTTTTTCCTTTCTTTTTTTATTTTGATGAGAGTAAGACCAAACAAAACAGCACAGAACAAAGCCAATCAAAACAAGCCAGTGTAAGTGACACAGGACTTCAAAACACTAGGAAATCAACAATGGTTACCAAAATGACTCCTGCTGTCTTCAAAATAGCTGCAGATACTTTCAGACATAAGAAAAATCAAATGAAACAGAACAGAATAGAACCATTAAAATAAAAGAATGAATACAATAAAGGACAAAATAAGATAATAGGAAATCCAAAATGGCTACCATAATGTTCTTATTGTCTTTAAAATAGCTCCCATGCCATCAGATAGAACAAAATCAGACAAACAAAACAGATCAAAACCCAACCCAACAAAACAATGAAAATGATACAGGGCTTGAAAACAAGACAATATGGAATCAACAATGGGCACCACTCTCAGAAGATCCCTCATAGATGCTTCACTGAGTATTGCCATCCTCTGAAGAGACTGACTTTAGATCTGCAAAGTCAGTGAAACATAAACGCCATAAGCTTTGAATTGTATTCCACCTCAATGGCTCTCATCACAGCCTGTGTTTCTGCAGATCGGCCGGTTTCTTATGGCGGTGGTGGAGGGAGGGTTTGCTCTTTCTGTTTCCAGCCTGTGTGCCCAAGGGGCTGGCATCTGGCTGTCCCTCCAGTGGCCCACTCACGGCACCAATTCATAGGGAGGGCTTGCTCCTTTGCAACTTCTTGTTCTCTTCCTCTGCAGTCCACAAACAGCACTGACTCATGGGAAAAGGCTGGCATCTGGTTATCCTTCCAGCGGCCCACACATAGCACTGATTCGCAGAAAGGGCTTGCTTCTTGGTGACTTCTTGTCCTCTTCCTCTATAGTCTGTGAATGGTGCTGACTGACAAGAAAAGGTTGGCATCTCTCCATAGGAAATTTCTTTGAACTTCTGGTCTTTGGAGATTTTAACAGTCTATTGATGAGTACAGATACTTAATTACCAAGATGGATGACATTCACCCAATCCAACATATTGCACACTGTTCTTTTGTCTTCTGGTGCACTAGCTCTGCACTGAATTATTTAGTTTTCATTACTTTTGATTTTGTAAAAGTTAGATTTTAGATGTCGATAGTGATATCACAGAAGATGAAGAAATCAATCTTAAAATCATTCTGGTTCACTTTATGCATTCTTTTAACTTGCATGTCAGCGAAGGGTGCAAATGGTGCAGATGTTTCCTCTTAACAAGTAGTTGTTAACTTGTAATCTTTTAAATGCAACCAAGAAAATTAATGAAGAAAACTGCAGATGCATGGTCATGGTGACAGTGATGGCTGGTGATCCTGGAGGGGCTTTCATGTTATCTTCACTAGAATGGAAGAGAACCTGTGTAATCATTTAGAGGAAATCTTACAGAATTGGCAAGTGTAAAACACTATAGGGATCCAAGTGTCTTTTGTCCTAGAAAACTGATGCCCTTATTGGTAATCTTAGTTGCATTCCTGATGGTATACATATTTCAGTCAGAGAAACTAGACTGATTATTTTCATAAGGCTCCAGAAAAATCACGATACCAATCTTGGGGGTACTTGCCATCCTCCCTCTACCCAGGACATTCTAGTTGGCTTCTCATTTGTTCCTTACACCATCGTGCCTTTCAATGTTGTTGTAGCTGCACAGTCTTTATGAGAAGGTGGATGCTTGGATTCATTCACTGTCATATCACCATCATGCTTGTACATAGTAAGTATTCAATTCACGGCTTAGGAAGAAATAGAAAAAGGGAAGGAGAGAAGGAAGCAAAAGCATAGGAATGCTTCTTGCCTCTGACTGGAAGCTTGTCAGTTAGGGTGGGGAGGGACAGGGTGTGTGAAAGACAATGGAGAAGCTATGGGAACACAATTTTTCTGTTCCATATGCACATGTGCTTTACACAGGCCAGTGGTCATTCTCATCAATCTTCTCTGAGGAAAACTGCCCTGTAGTATATATGAGCAAACATCTCACAGAAAATCTATTGTGACTAAATCTCTCTATTGGCAGAGGTTTTCTGGATACCACTTCTAGACGAAGCTTTCCTAGGTTCACATGGGAATATGCAGCTACACAAAACCTGTGTATTATCCACTCACTTTGAGGACAGGAGTGGAGTGAGTTTTGAAGTTTTTTTTAATATACAGTAAATCCCTGACTTAGGAATGAGTTCCATTCTGGGAGAACGTTCATAAGTTGAATTCATTCATAAATCTGACAAAGTGACTTCATTGGCGCAGCAGACTTCACATGTTCCATGAGCTTGTCTTTGTTGTTAGACTTGTGCCAATGGTTGCATTATTCATGGTGTAAGAATGAGTGACACTTACCATCTTTTTGCCTTGGTCCAATCTCTCAATTATTTTTTTGCCATGGTCTTTGCTTTGTGCTTGCTAGTATCCCCTCCACATGGTCACGGCTTTTCCTCTTGCTTCCAGACATACTGGGCTCTGATTGAGCACTGTACTGCTGTCCACACAGCTGCAGCACACATTTACATCCTGGGCTCTACTGCACACAGCACTAGCACACATTTACTAGAACGTTTCTAGCAAATTTGTTTATTCATTTAAAAATATTTATTCAATTTCCAGTATATTGTGCCATTCTAAGGATATGCTTATAAACAAGTTACTATTCTTGTCTAATAACCTTAGTCTAATGAGATGGACACACAATATACAGGAATTAGAATATAGCATGCAAACAATGCATGGACGCACATGAGTAAACTAAGATACTTGTTTTGAGATACACAGAAATTTTAGTTCTAGAATATTTCTTTCTTTTTTCTTCTTTTTTTTATTTTTCTTTTTCAAAGGAAGGACAGAACCCAATCTAGAACCAATAAATCCTTGTTGGACTATAGATTTTAAACTAGATTTTCTTCCTTCTCTTCCACTTTCTCTAACTCCTATTTGAGAGATGAGAGAGAGAGAGAGAAACTTGTAGGAGTAAAATGAAGGTATATATGTCATTTATTAGCTCCATTCCATTTTCCAGACTCCTTCCAATTTTGGACTGTTCTTAGTGGAAGTGATAGGATATAGGAAAGAGGGTAGCCTGACAATAGGAAACTAATATATGGTAAGAGTAAAACCAAAATCATGGAAAATGTGTGTCCTGATTTTAATTTGGAGAATTTCTATGAGGCAATTCTGAGTCAACAACAGATGAACAGAAATAACAGTATTTCATAGTTAACAGAGAAAATTTGGAAGAGTGTTAATGTTTTTTACATTCAGTGTGTAGCCCACAGAAATCTTCATATAAGTGAAAAATGAGCCATAAAGAGCTATAAAAGCCTATATTAGGAATAGGGAAGTCTACACTATAAAATCCTCCACCCCAGCAGCAATGACCAGCATAAAATACAAAGAGCCAGAACAGGACGTCTGTTCATGTTGCTACATGGAATTCTGTTCACGCTACTATTGGAGACAATGAACCTTATTGCTATGGCTTATTTCTAGATGTTCCCCCAAAGCCTCATTCACTCATAGGTGGGGCTTTTCAGAGGTGGCTGGATCTCGGGTGTGTGAGGCTGCAATTAAGGGTGCCCCACCCTGGGTGTGAGTGCTACCTGCCCTAAAGGTGGGTGGCCTCAATGAAATATAAGGGACAGGAAGAGGGCTGCTGTCATTGCTTGTTGCTGCTGCTGTTGTTTTGCTGCTTTGTTGCTTCTGCCTGCCATGGACTGTTTCTTCCCTGTGACACCCCTCTGCCACGCCATCATGCCTTGCAGCCAGCCGGCTACGGATTGAAACCTCTTCCTTTGGGTATTAGGTATTTTATCTCAGCAACAAGAAAAGTAACTGATACACTTATACCTTATTCACTGGATGCATTCAGAAACAATGAATAAATTTTAAGTTATATAAATGCATTGATGCACCAGCATTCAGTAAAATCAAGAATACAAAGAGGAATGTAGACAAAGCCAAGATTTTCCTTAAGAATATTTGAACAAATAAGTGAATTTAAATTTCAAGGTTAGATGGAGAAAGAACACAACATGAAGCAAATATCAAGCTGGTTAAAGGTGGAGAGACTAGCAGAGATTTTCCCTCCTTACCCCTATCATGTACAATTGAAAGCCCAAGATGCGACGCCCTCCAGATCAACTAGAAATAAACCCATCTTGCCTTCTTTCTTCCCAACAAACAGCTCTGTAGGAATCAGGTCAAGAAGCACATCCTTTTGAGGTAACTTATAGCCACAATCTAACCCCTCACATAGTTTTTATTTTAAAATTGTGTTTAACAAAAGTCTAAAGCTCAAAATTTATTTTAAAGTGGTCCAAATAGCTGACTGAAGCAAAAGAAAATCTTGTCTATTAGAACAGCATTAGCCCAGGGCTCAAATGAAGTCACAAGAATGGTAAGTTCATAGAAGACATATGGAAACTAGACACCATGAATTAGAACCAGGAGAAATAGCAGAGTGCGGATTTAGATTGGAAAACATTTTTTGAAATTATAACTGTCAGGAAAAAATTATAAAATACTTAACTTTTGAGGAACCTGGTTCCTCATTAAAAAACCGACCTGTGATTTTTCAGGTCTGACCAGAGATAATTACTAAGCCTCTTCTCTGACAGACTGCACAGGGAAGAGCCGTCCTTCTCATACCGGATGTGGTACCCAGCAGAGCACCGTGGCCTCTGAGAAATACAGCCAGGACCTCAATGCCTTCAGCCAGTCGTGTGCTTTCATGTATTTACATTTCTAAGCTAGGGATCTTCATTCATAGATCTCATTGCTTGAGACCTGGGTGGAAGTCTTATTCAGCTACCTCTGTGGGGACCACCTTTGTGGAGAGGAGGGGAA